>BSBM01000063.1:14245000-14250000 GCA_027924585.1 Larix kaempferi | reverse complement strand
ATGTTTTCTAACAATCACTTTTTATTTTTTTGGCAAATGATAAGGTATATGTTTTTGTGGGTGCAGCTTTTCAATGCCTAAATGATGGTTTCGGGTTACAAAAATTGGTAGACATGTACAATGTTAAATTTTGAGCATTAATTCACAATACTCTAGGATCTTTACTGAGATAATAACATGTACAGTATATCAATGCATATCAATCATAACAAGCATGTCAATCATCACAAGAATAAAAAGCATGAGAGACAAGAGACACAGAGTTTCCGTGAGGCAAACCCTAAGGTGAAAAACCCCACAACTTCCTCAGAGATAGAGAGAGAAATGGCTCAACCAAAGTACAACCAAAATACACAGAGATAGTCTCCTAGTAGCAGATGATCCTCCTCCTCACTAGTGCGCCACTTTCTGAGTGAGAGAAGTGTGAGTTTCCGAGTGATCAAAATAGAGATCTCTCGATCTCTATTTATACTTGTTTGTTTGCCTAGTGACCTTATGGGGCCAACTTGTCTAGCTAGGTACATCAACCATATAATATATATTTCAGGGCCGAACCCACACATGGTGGTCTAATAACCCATCGACAAGTTCACACACTTGCGACACTTGTCAATACACATGATGACACTTCCTTATAGAGGAATAACACATCTCTTATAAGAGTACAATAAATATATATGAAATACATAGATGAAATAAATTCTGAAGTTACATATACATCAACACTCCCTCTTAACTAGGAAGGTATTTCTTGACACAGATCTGTTAGCACAAGTCTTCTTCTCTGGATCATCGTCATCGTCATCGTCACTGCTGCTCCTATCTCACCAATCTCTAAATATACTCGTCATAGGAAGTTCTACAGAGCCAGTCCTTTTTCATACTGGATGTAGGCCAACCACCTGCAGGTCTTCATCATTTGTGTGAACGTTCCGATAGAGGTGGTCTTTCAAGACTAATTTTATGTGCGGATGCAATACCGGAAAGAGCATCCCAAGAACATTTATGTGCCTAAGCACAAACGGCAAGATCTCCCAGGACTGATTACATGCATCTCCTTCACAATACCTTTAAAGAGCATCCTAGGAACATTTATGTGCCATAGCACGACCGACAAGATCTCTAAAGAGCATCCTAGGACTTATTACGAGCACACATCTCAACCTCTCGGATCTCCAAGACTGCTTACATGTGAATAGACAATACCTTTAAAGAGCATCCCAGGAACATTTATGTGCCACAACATGATCGGCAAGATCTCTAAAGAGCATTCTAGGACTTATTACGAGCACACAGCTCAACCTATCGGATCTCTAGGACTGATTACATGTCTCTGTAGTAATACCTCATCCTAGGACTGATTACAAGCACACAGCTCAACCTATCGGATATCTAAGGACTGATTACATACTACATAGCAATACCTCATCCCAGGACTGATTACGAGCACACAACTCAACCTATCGGATATCTGAGGACTGATTACATGCTATTTGCACAACCTGCCACACATCATCTCTGACCTCCAAGTATCAACTTGATACTCATGATACAACAGATCATCATCGCACGAAGCATCATCCTGATGCTCATGATCATACTGATCATCATCACTATACCGTCCTGGTACATATCATCTGGAGCAACATCCTGAAGCTCGTCATCATGATCATCCTGATCATACAATGCATCCAACTGATGCATACCAACTATCTACCTGATACATATCATCATACATGATCCATCTGATCATACAATGTATCCACCTGATACATACATAGATACATGATCCACACAATGCATCTAACTGATATATATCAACATACATGATATACCTGATCATACACAGTATCTACCTGATACATATACAGATACATGGTCCAAGCATCCAACATGATGCATATACAAAATACATACAAATGATCCAACCGATCATATCTAACATCCAACATGATGCATGCATACATATACATATAAATGATCCAACTGATCATATCCAACATCCAACATGATGCGTATACAAAATACATACAAATGATCCAACTGATCATATCCAGCATCATCCTGATGCACATACAGAGCAGTAACTGGAGCATCGTCCTGATGCTCATCATCCAACGCTTACATCCACAGCCATGTGAAGGATCCTCTTTCCAACATGCTTGGAATGGCTTCAGCAAATGTGTCCATCACTTCTTCCTCGAAGTGTCGTCGATATGAAGAACACCAAGCCTCTCCCTGAAGTACTCGAACTTCACCCTAGCTAGTGGCTTCGTTAGTACATTTGCAATCTGCTCATCCATCACAACATATAGGAGCTTCACTGCTCCTCTCTGCACCATATCCCTAATATATGATATTTGATCTCTATGTGTTTCGACCTGTCGTGAAACGCTGGGTTCTCAGACAGCTTCACACAACTCTGGTTATCATAGAATATACCAGTAGCATCCAACGGGAGATCAAATAACTCAGACAATAGCTTCCGAAGCCATACTTCCTCACAACTAGCCGAATAGGCTGCAACATACTCTGACTCGGCTGTACTCAGTGCTACGTAGGACTGCTTCCTGCTAAACCAAGAGATCACACCTGATCCCATACTGAAACAACACCCAGATGTGCTCTTCCTATCTGCAGCGCTGCCTGCCCAATCTGAATCAACATAACCTTGCAGGTTAAACTTTTGATTCGCTTCATACCTGAGCCCATAATCAACTGTAACCCTTCAGGTACCTCAGAATATGCTTTACAACAACCAGGTGAACACTCCTCGGATCTGTCAGAAACTGGCTCAATGTGTTCACCGCAAAGCAAATATCTGGTCTCGTGTTCGTCAGGTACATCAAGGACCCAATCATCTGACGATACATAGAGACATCAACCGGCTCAGATGAAGCATCACATAGAAGCTTCAGGTTCAATGCCATAGGTGTGGCCATGGCCTTGCAATCCATCATCCCAAACCTCTTCAGGATATCTACTGCATACTTCCCTTGTCCAAGGAAGATCCCATCTACACTTTGCCACACCTCCATACCTAGGAAATAGTGCATCATCCATAAGTTCTTCATCTCGAACTCGGCAGCAAGCTTCCGCTGCGTGTTGGAAATCAATCTGTCATCTCCTGTTACAAATAGGTCATCCACATACATGAGTAGAATCACAGGATTCCCTTCCTCAACCTTGTAGTAAAGGTTGGAATCCGCTTTACTCTTGGTAAAGCCCAAACTAGATAGGAAACTGTCCATCCTACCATACCAAGTTCTGGGAGCTTGCTTCAAGCCATACAAGGCTTTCTTCAATTTGCATACGTATGACTCCCTGTCATGTATTTCAAAACCAAGTGGCTGCTCCACATATACTTCCTCTTCAACTACACCATTCAAGAAAGCTGTCCTGAAATCCATCTGGTGTATCTTCCATTTCATCACTTTTATACTTCTCTATGCTGCCATCTACAACATGCTTGATCTTGTAGATCCTCTTGGAAGTCACTACAAACTCCACTTCAGGTCTTGGTATTGCATCCAAACATCATTCTTCATGATCGACGGATCATGGCATTCTTCTATTTCTTCATCCCAGATCCTGGGAACTTCAATATCTTCAATAGATATCTTTGTTGCTGGAACAAATGTTGTAGTCATTCTTTTGTAGGTGAAGGTATACGGTCTTTCCTACAAAACAAGTTAAATTGCATGATTTGAAACATCTCATAGTTTTCAAAACAAATTCTTACACATAAGGAAATATGTCATACAGTCATGCAATTATTTTAGCCAATGCTTCAATACAACATTTATCCATGTTCCATAACTTTCTAGATGCCTTCCAGTCTCTACCAGAACATTGTTAAGAGTTTGCATAGCTCCCAACATGTCAGCAAAGAGGTTTCATTCTAGATAAGTAGAAATGGAATGTTGTACAGTGCCATAGGCCTACTTACCCATTAAATGCATATTAGTAGTAAGCTGTTCATTAATGCAATCATTCTAATATGCATAATGCACATCCTAAATCTAGGAACATAAGCATATACATCATTTGAACAATATTATTTAAACAAACAAATATGCAAGAAATGACAATTAAAATACTTATCTTTGTTTGTTTGTTGGGTGGACTCCCTCTCAGTCTTTGCTTCTTTTCTGCAACTCCATTCTGATGTGGATTGTGAGAAGTGGTCAACTCCCTCTGAATATTTGCATCCTTGCAGAACAACTAGAGTGTGCTCCCTCTTGATCTTTGCTTCCTGGATTACCTGTTCTTGAACTTATATTCATTCTTGATCCCTATGAATGCTTATTAGTATCATCATTGTGTTATCCTCGAGGTCTCATATATAATCAAACATTCTTAATATTATCAAAACACAATAATCTCAAGCATGTATAGTTAGGATCATTTCAAATAGAAATAATAAGCATTCTTATGGTTAGTCATAAACATAATATACCTGAATCCGTGATTACTCAAACCTATGACTCTTTTGGTTAGTCATATCATCAATTAAGGTAAGAAACATAATATGCATAAGCCCTAGATTACTCAAACTTGTAACTTCAAGAGTAATCATTATCAATCATACAAAAGTATATGATATATATAACAAAAACATACCTGGTCATCATATTTGCTAGTTATGTCTTAGCAATGTGTTCTTGTTCTCTTCAATGACCTGCATAAATCACTAGTTAACTTTTGCAAAAATGAATTATACATACCTCTATGTGATCCATGATTATGGATGAATCCTTATCTTCATGTCACCATAGCATGTTCAGGCTGTCCCTTCAATTTGTACAATCCTCCCTCTTGCTCTCCAATCACCACTGCATCATCAATAGTTTTAGCCTTTGGCCACATCAGAACTTGGCCATCTACAAATGCAACCCTCATGCATTTTGCATCCAATGCAGAGATGGAGAGAAGATTCTTCTTGAGTCCAGGTACATAAAGAACTTCTTTCATCTTCAAAGACTTTCCAGAATCTATTT
>BSBM01000063.1:14127500-14237500 GCA_027924585.1 Larix kaempferi | reverse complement strand
GTTAGAAGAACGTTAAAGATAAAGATGACCAAAAAGTTAGAACCAAGTTCTCATATTGTTAAAAGTTTAGTAGATGCATTTAGTACAATTGGAAATAAATATCGCTCAAAGGATCGCAATGCGGCTCGTCGTGTGTTGTCTCAACCAATCGTGAACAAAAACACTACCGCACTTCATTTTCTTAAACCTACATCCAAAATTATTAATTTGAATGTGAAGACACTTCGTAGGTATTGTGTTAGAAGAGAACAAATTGAAACTGGTCAAACAGGTGTTTGGGCCTTCATTGGCAGGTTGCCACGCTCTAATATGAATCTCATTGATGCTGTAAAGGGATTAGTGCAAGCATTTTGGCATGACAACACTAGACCCTCTTCCAACCAAAAATATGTATTAAATTTGAGAAGGGGTTCAAAGGATTGTGAGCCACACATTAAACATTTTCTTGATATGACACAAACAAAATTATATGAGAGATTGAGGAATGAAAATAACGAACTTGACTTGGGCCAAAGATCCTTTGAAAAATGAAAACCATGGTATGTTAAAATAAACACAATTCGTAACACATGTTGTTTTCAATACCACATTGAGTATGGTTACTATTATGACACATATACATATATTTTTGGTGTATTGCATAACACTCTTGTGCAAGAATGCTCAGCTACATTACCACTGATGCCATCTAGAGACTTTATTCATAGCATTTTGTGTAGCAGGCCAAACGATTGCACATTTTATCAAAAAAACTTGCATATATGGGACCTACCCAGGGTGTGCTGGATTCGCATTATTGGAAAAATGCATACATATGACCGATGAGCATGAACTTGGGAGGAAGGAGGCGAACTTGTAGTCATTCAAATATGTCACGTATGATATTGATGGAAAGAACGAAAGAAAAAAAATACAATTGGTCACTTCTCAGGTTGGTAATGAGATATTGGATACCATTTTTTCTTCAGATTGCAATTTCATTTGTAACAATTTATTGATATATGTCTTTATTGTTGATCTACCAGGTATGGGTTTGCGACTTCATGGAGGAATTTTTTGAAAAGACACAACAGTATGTAAAGGATGTGCATGTGGCTCGTTGGCAAGATGAGCAGTTTAGAATGTGCAGGGATACATTTCCTATTGGGACTATCCTGTCAGTGGTCGATTTTGAGGAAAAATACACTCTTCAACCGAAAAATGAGATTCAGAGTCAATACTATCACTCATACCAGGTAATCCTAATGGTCCATATCACCTATAGACATGGGGCAGATAGTACTGAAGAAAACAAGGTTATATTGAAGGAGTATCACTTCTACATAAGTGATGACAGGTGTCATGACTTGGATTTTGTACAACACAGATTTCAAATGTTCTACAATCACTTGAAGGATAACAGTATACAGATGGAACAACATTGGATTTGGTCTGACGGTTGTGCAGGGAAATTAAAAAATGATCGTGTCTTCCAATGGTTGTGTATGCTCCACAAAAGGCACAAGGTGCCACATATTTGGAACTATTTTGAGACACATGGAAAAGGCGAACATGATGGAGCAGGTGCGTGCATAAAGACTGCATGACGCAGGAAATAAATGAAGTTCACCGATGGACCTATCATCTGAGATGCAAAAACCATCGTTTAATGGTGTGCTTCATTCATGGGGGAGGGAGCAAAAAGGCAGGAAGATCACTCAACCAGGAAAGCACATGTGGTTAGATATTTTTGGGAGGTGGTGGATGTAGAACGATCACAGTATATGAGTGCAAGACCATCCAAGGAAATCGTGGATTTCATTAAGTTAGAACGTTGGACAATTCTATACTTGAAATGTGGACAAGGAAACTGTCATGTTTTTGTTCTCCATGTAGTAGTTGTGAATGGGATGAATGTGAATCCATGGATTGGGTTGATAGCTGGGGCACTGTCTCACTCCCCATTGGTCAACGGATAGCTACAAAATTATCCCAGTTGGAGGAGGACCAATCAAGTATTTCACCAGACTATGACCACATATCATATCTCGTACAACCAGGGTCCATTAATATTTTTATATTTTTGACAACTAGTTGTGTCTAATTAGTTGTGTATATTTTTGATATTTTTGACAACTAGTTGTGTATATTTAGTTGACTGAAACGTTGGAACTATATTTTCTCCAGGGAACATATACGTAGTGGTTTCCCCGAGACGCAAAGCATGGCACACTGACTATTGGCTGGAACGTTGCTTAGAGGGGAAGCAAACCCTAAATGTCCCTTTACGGGACTCTGAGGCCAATTATTTTTCGATTGGGTCGATGGTTATAAAGGGAGAATTATTGAACTAGGTTTCCCACTTAGCAAATAGAAAAGGGTATACATATGAAGATTATAGACTAGGTGAGATTGTATACCATTATACAAACTTAGTTATTGGCACAAACCTCCAGCTGCAAACAATGCCAAGGAAGAACTCATAAAAGGAATGATACTTATTGCCTTATTCCGAGCACGAGAAGTCAAAGGAAACCATTGGTATTCAAGGTGATCCTGATGGTCTAGTCGACTGACCATAGGTAGGTAATCTGGTATGTGGTTTGCATGTTTTATTATGTACTATGTTATAGGTATGTGGTGTACATGTATGCTATGATTTTGTTTCGTGGTATCATTGAGTATTGACATTAATATTTTGACTATTGCAGCCATACATTGATAGCTTGATAGATTGATAAATTGCATAGACTTGGTACAACTTGATAAATTGCACAAGTTTTGTCATGGATTTGTTTTCTTTGTTTTTTTCTCCCATCTAAGCAAACCATAATATCTGCATCCTCGTGCCCATTTTCATGTTCAATAGCACCATCACCATCTTCATGCTCATTAGCACTATCCCCATGGTCATTGTCTCCATCACCATGCCACCATGAACATCACCATCGCGCTCTTCCTACCCATGTTCTCACCATCACCATCCCATTTTTCACCATAATATTCCCGTCCATGATCCACACAAATATAATTGTTAGATACCTAATTTCATCACCCAAAAACCTAGAAACCTAGACGCCCAAGATTTGATCATGGTGTCCATATTCAACTTGAATTCCAAATACTCCTATGAGAGGGATTCTGTCATGGTATTTGAGCTCAAGAATGTTAAGACTGGAATTAAATCCATTGTCCCCCCAACCATGTTTATTCCTCAACACTTTTTTATAGTGCACAAAACCTAAAAGGTCAAATTCATCAAAAATTTACATGAGAGTTTATGGACAATGCGCTCATGTCGGTCTATCCCAAACACACTTTCCAAAAATTACAACATTCAATTTTGTTGCTTGGTTTGGTTACTATGCCCAAGGATGAATTTTGCATCTCTCCTTTTGACACATGACCTAAATGAAATTGGAGGCACAAAATGAAAATTGTGCATTGAAAGGACATGTAATTAGTTGCAATACATCTATTCCATAACGAAATGAAAATTGTGCATTGAATTAATGCCTAGCTCTGCTAACATTTAGTAAGGTTATTGTTATCACACAACGTGTAGTTGTCCCTAAAGGTATCCCATCTGGGACGGTAGAGGAGATGGAAAACTAAAGAGGTGACCCAAGAGATGCCATGGTTCCCAATGCAAGCTGGGAGTCACGTCAACCGAGGCACTCTTCACTTTAGATCAAGATGAATCAGGACCTAGGGGGAGAACCTATAACTAATCAAATATGATTGGACTCAAACAAAGGTTCCATGATTCCAATCCGTGCAAGTATTTTTAGCAGTTCATCGCTCTTGCCCTTTTTAGTTTCCATGGGTGAATTTACATAAGTTTCCATAAGTAGTACATGAGCTTTCAGGTTTAGCCAACAACATATCAAGTGACTAGGGGGAGTTCAAGCCAGTGCCAAACATCGGGACAACCGGCCAGAATGATTTAGGCCTACAATCCAACTCACCAAAGGCAAGTTTTGTCACCCACTCAGAGCCGAGACACTAAGCATACAGGGATGCGGTCCAAACACAGAGGTAGAAAAAAAAGGAAGTCATCAGTATTATAAAGTCAAGAAAGACAAGTCAAGGTTTAAAGCCAAATAAGGAAAGTCATTTATGGATGGAGTCAAGTGAAGGTGGATCCTAAGCTAGTAGACAAATGGTATCAAGAAAGACCATATCTATGCAAGGTAGTGAACCGGTGAGTTTTTTCAAACAACCTAAATGTGCAAGTAAATGCCCATTTTATAGTTCATTTTAAGTTTTAAACATTTTGCCAGATTATGAATTATATACCAAGCCAATGCTATGAACAAGACTAAAGCAACAAGATAATAATCCACAGTCAATGATAAAACATCCATAGATTATACAACATCATCACAAGAATAATCATCATATATCATCTGAAACACTGTTGCAATACATATCTAGGCACTGAACTGAAACTGTATGGGATAAAGGGTCACATCGGTCATCAAATATGAACTCTCAAGGCTCAGCCTTGACACAAGGTCTAACATAATTCTGATTAACACACTGCTTTGATCATGAGTGATCTCAAAATGTACAATCATCATAGCCAAGCTCTGAATAATGGAAGCTCTGGAATGTGCAGATATCTGCTGAGCAAGAATAGTAGCTTGCTACTATGGTGTGATAACATCTGGCTCCAGCTGGGACAAGTGCTCTAAGGGAGAGAGCGCTTGAGAACATCAGAATCTCTAGTCTCGATCTGCTCTGCATCAATCTTCAATCCAACACTGCACCATCCTTGCTTTCAACTTTTATTTTGCACCTGTATCTGCGCTCACAAACACTAGAATACCTCATGGAGCATGAATGGGAAAAATAAAATAAAACTGAAACTGAAATATACTCTAAAGCATAATCTGAAATGCATAAAAGAAATTTTAAATCTAACATGGCATATATCATTTATTCATCATTCATTATTTTTTTATTACTATGCAGGAGGAAAAGAGAACTTTTTCAAGCAAGCAATCTCAACTTGCACAGGCATCCAAAAACATAAAAGGAAATTAAATATTCTTTAATGCATGTAGGAGAAGAGACAAGCTTAGGAAGGAGCAAGGCTCAACTCAATCAACAACAAAAACAAGCAGACACTCAAAGAAGAAAAGAGAAAGGGGCAATACTTAGCACACATAAAAAGAAAAAGCACACAAATCCTACTTCTCAAGCGAGCTTATTTGGAAGACCTATCTACTCTAAACAGGAAAGGAAAGGAAAAGCAAGGAAAGTTAGGGATGATAATCCCTTAACTCCCTCTGGTTGATAGGGAGTAAGATACGTTGGCCAGTCCCAGTAGTGAGAAAACACATCTCACCCATGCAATGCTCAACAGTGAGCGGTCCAACCCAAAAGTCACCAAATCCCCTGGATCGTATATAGAATAAATCATTAGGCATAATGACCCTATCACCAATTTCGAATCTTCGGTGATTTACAGACTAAGGGATGACTTCAACAATACACTCAGGAATAGGCTGGATGTCAGAATTGCATCTAGGTTGAGGTGTAACTATGCTTGAATTCCTATCAGGAGGAATTGCATTAAACCTGGGAGATCCACAGTCTAAAGGTATGGCTACCCTACCAATCAGTACTTCTCGAACTACTCTCCTAGGAGGACTTTCTACTCTTGGTTCTTCAACTTGTGGGTGAATGCTATAGTTTGGGGTTTCCTCGAAAGTCCAAAAATCTCTATCAACATCCTCATATTCTTCCACATGGACTGGAGGTAGTAGGTTTTGGTTTTCAACACTTCTGCTACTACCTTCTTCGGATGGGATAGGAATGGTCATACTCTCTAAAGCTGCTAGATGATCAGCGGGAAGGGACAAATGACTGGGATCCGTGTTGGGAATACTCTGAGTTCCCGTGTGTAAATATGTTGGTGAAGCAGTAGGTGTGTGAAAGGAATCTGTGGAGTTCATACTTTATTCACCAATAGGAAACTCATGGGGGAAAAGGAAACTAGGGATGCTAGGATAAGATGAAGACAAACTCGGCTCACTAGGCTCTTCCTAAAAAATAGCTAGGTTATTCAAGGAAAAGTACTCTCCAGGGGCATCATGGATTAAGGCATGTTCTTTCCAACTCATGGAGTTGTCATTAACTTGCCTCAAAACCCCATCCTCCAAGGACAAATGGGACAGATGGTCAGGAACATCAAAAAAGTGATAATCAATTGGTTCTTCACCATTCCCCTTAGGAAGCGAAAGATGTGTTCCGTCATTGTTATTTGTCCAAGGAGTGATGAGAGGTAATCCTTGTCTTGTTCTTTCTTTGTTGAGGTCAACCAGGAAAAACCACTCATGGACTGTCCTAGGTATATACTCACCCCTTCCGATTTGATCAAATTTTACCTCAGAAGTATTTAGTTGAGTAGTGGGCTCAGGTTGTTCAATGTGTGGACCCATACCACTAGGCTGGCTCAAAGCCCCAATTTCTTCTGACACTTCACCTTGAAGTGACTCAAGGTTTATTTCTCTAACATCAATGGTTCTTTCCATTTCTTCCTCAAAAGAAATATCATCTCCAAATGATCTACAAACGTTTTCTCTTTCTAGACTGGGATCCTCATTGTGGCCACCCATGACCATGAAGATACCCTCAGGTAAAATCTCACCCTCACCAAATGTGTTCCTTACACCATCCTCATAATTCTCAAGATGACCATCATAAAATGGCTCTCGGTATATCCTAACCAATGGCCCATCAGAGTTGGGGATAGTAGCATATGATAAATCAATCTGAAGATGTCCCCCTAGCCCAGTGGACCACTTCTTACAAAGGAGCATTCCATACGCTGGAGGGAGATCTATGACTACTATTTCCATTATCATGGATATGTCGGGGCATGAAAACAGGTTAGCTCTCAAGTTTTTAATCAAGCCAAAGACTTGAACTGGTCTAGAGTCAATCCCACAAACCTTCCCATAGGGCCTAGTTATTTTTAATCCCATGGCTTCCATAACTTGCAAAGGCATTACATTCATGGAGGCAACAGAATCCAACATGCAGTTATGAAGAAGGGTGTCACCAATGCGCAGTGTAAGATAAAAAGGTTGGTTCCCACCATTCTTTCTATTGTACAAGGCAGTCTGGATGTTAATGGGAGGGTCCTCCTCTTCATCAGCCGTAGCACCAGGTACTCAGTTTTGAAAAGATGGACCTTCACCATTACCTGCAGCAGTCTCAGGGATATTCTCGAAAAACTCTACCACTTGTTCTTTTATCGAAGGGATTTTCATTAACTCAGTGAGTGGGATGTTATGCATAACTTTGTCCAATTCTTTTTCAATGTTGATATCCAAGTCATATTCAGGAAGGGGGATTGGCTCACTCACTGGACTAGGCAGCTCATTGCTTCTCTTTTCACTGAAAGGTGTAGGCTTTTGGCCATCCTTTCTTCGTTGATAGGTTCTAGGAGGAGCTTGACTACTACTACTGGCTTGTTCAATAGCAAAGATGGGAAAACTAGGACTGGGTTCTTCTATGGACTCTTCCTCATGATCAATCAAGATTCTTCCAAAGTCCTTTTCAAACTCTAAGTTTTCAACCTAGTTAATGTTCTTTGGAGAATCATGAGTATCACCACCATGGGTGGGATACTCAGGATCATCCAACCTTTGCTCTTCCGACCAGTTTATGATAGGAGGTTCAAGTGAAGTTTGGCTCACAGGGTTTATTCTATCACCTTCATTAGTTTTCTTTGGTTGATTCCAATAAGGCTTGGGGCCATAGGGTTTCCTATACCTTTCCGCCTCTTTTCTCTTAGCTAGATCCCTAGTCAGGAGAGTTAAATTCTTCACCATTTCATGCATACTTTCCATCATCTCATTGGGATCTTTACTAGGCTCTTTCCCCTTCCTAAACTTAGGCTCAGATCTAGAGGAAGAGCCACTGATTAGGTGAAAGAAATTTTGCTTCCCCATGGAAGTAACATTTGCTTCAGCCTTTCTAGCATTGTCTTGTGCCATTTTCAGGTCACTAGGGTCTTTTTCTTTCAAATGGTATCCAAGGTAGCCTTCATATGCATTGAGGTAATGAATTAAGATAGCCTGATTATGAGGCCTAATGGTACTTGGAATGTTGGCCACTATCTTATCGAAGTGAAGGTTAAACTCATGGACAGACTCGTTCTCTTTCTTTTTTATTTCAAAAAGTTGGTTCAAAAGGAAATGCCCATCTAACTTGAATGACCACTCATGCTTGAGTTTATCGGTGAATACATCATATCCATTGATTGATGCTGCGGGAAAACGGTCAAACCATTTACGAGCATCACCTTCTAAGGATGCAAAGAGACCCATCATAAACACATCTTCTTCTTCAGCCCCATAAGCTTCCATGTGAGCCCATACATTTTCTATATGGTACTCAATGGAGGTTGCACAATTTCCATTGAACTTTGGGATATTTTCAAAATATTTGTCTGGCATATCATGGGGGGCATCTACGACCTGGGAAAAGTCTAAGGGAGAGGCCCTAGCCTTGTTTCCAAAAGCACGAGCGACGGGAGGATTGTTTTGGTTGTTGTTCCCAGAGTTAGATTGATGATGTCCAGACATTGTGTTGACTGGAGTTACATTAAGATTATGATTAGGATTAGGAGATGAAGGAGGAACCGAATTGAATAAAGGAGATCCCAAGATACGGTTTGGAGAGTCTGAGTTAACAAGTTTCCAAAAGAAATTAGATGATTGGGCTTTAGGATCTCTTTTGTGATAAGTGAGTGGGGTTCCTTCCAGTTGATTTGGATTTGATTTACTTCGAGTGTTGTAAGGATGACTATGAGCTCGCTCCTCAGCAGAGTCACGATTAGGAGTCGCGAGGTAGACTTTTAAACTCTTCTACTGAGATGTATGTCGTTTAAAGTGCAGGGAGAGAGTGAGACAAGAATATAGGTATGTCGAACCAAGGTAGGTCTCTACCTTCCTCAGCAACGACGCCAAAAATATTATCACACAACTTGTAGTTGTCCCTAAAGGTATCCCATCCGGGATGGTAGAGGAGATGGACAACTAAAGAGGTGACCCAAGAGATGCCACGGTTCCTAATGCAAGCTGGGAGTCACGTCAACCGAGGAACTCTTCACTTTAGATCAAGATGAATCAAGACCTAGGGGGAGACCCTATAACCAATCAAATATGATTGGACTCAAACAAAGGTTCCTAGGGCTATGTAAAAGACAAGTTATGGAAACGAATGCAAGGTTAGGTGGACCTAGAAGTTTAAATGTGGTTGGAAGAAGCTTAGGGAATGACTTATGTTTCAACCAATGAATGATTTAGGCCACATGATGAGATAAGATGACAAGATCTAGTACCACTAAATACACAAGTGGGACCCACTTCCTTGGGATATGGAAATAGCTCAAATGGGACCCACAAGGTGGAGTTAGGGGTGCAAATGGTACCAAGGGGTATGCAAGGGATAGATTTGAGGATCTAAGATGAAATTAGAGATACCCACATGTGGGATCTAGGACTTGACACAACTCCCAAGGAGTGCGAATTACCATAGGTGGACTAGTGCCTTGATAGATGGGTTAATGGGGTCAAAAGAGATGTCAAATTGTAGATCAGGACACCTAGGATGCAAATAAAGTGGGATATTCAAGATGTGATGGTTGGATCTTAGTAGATCTAATATTTCACTATGTGACCCAAGTGGACAACAATCCCCAAAATGAGGAATGATACCCCCAAGGCAGAACTTCACAAAGTGAGATACTAGGTATAGGTTTCAAGGTGTGCTTGTTCCAAATCCAATGGGATCTCAACCACCCATGTCCTACAAGTGGAAAACTCAAACACCCAAGGAGTGCGACTTTGCCCAAGGAGGGTTAAAAGCATGGAAGGGTGTGTCAAATCAAGTCCAATGGCCACCAAATTGTAGATCCAAGTAGTTTAGGCAAGTATCAATGTGGATCTTGAAAATCAAGGGCATCCAATGGCTAGATCTCCATAGATATGAGATTGAAAATACATCACCAAATTGAACCAAGTGGGGCACAATCCTCAAAATGAGGAATGGGGCCCACAAGGAAAAAATCAACAAGGTGAAGCACTAGGGGTAGGTTATCGAGTATGAGGATCATGAATCAAGTGGGATCTCACCTACCCATGTCTTGGAACCAACCAAACTAGCTTCTCCCAAGTGGTGCGATTTTGCTCAAGGAGGGCTAAGTGCCTTGGAAAGTGTGTCAAATGGATCCCAATCACCACCAAACTATAGATCCGAATTGTTGTGGATACTATAGAGGTGGGTTTTCAATATCTTTCCAACAGCTAGGCTAGATCCAAGTAGATCTAAGAAAAAAGTAAAAATGAGGGTTTAAATCAATTAGGGTTTTTTATGATCTAGAAGTTATGGGTAAGCCAAGGAAGAAGAAGACCATACCTTTGGAGCATACCTGGATGAAGAGATGAATGCTAGTTGAGATGAGGATTACTTTTGCCAAAGATCAAATGAAGAATTTTTTTGAAGCCCTCTTGCCAAATCGATTTTCTCCAAGCCACATATGTGTCCCTCTAACCTGTCAAAACCAAGGAGCAAAGCATCAATCAGTTTAACATGTTGAAGGTAGATACAAGCAAGAAAGAGATAAGCAAAGAATAGTTGGTACAAAGACAAAACCACTCCCTGTTTAACCAAAACGTCCTCCTCCAAGCTTGAAGGGAAATCCTCCCCACCAATTCGCACTTGTCAAAGAAGTCTTCTCCACCTGTAAAAATATATGGAAAAATATGCAAGATAGCTACAATAGATCCTCCAGTGCAATGGACAAAAGAATTTACAATCAAAGCAACCAACATCCACTCCAAACCCAAGCATGTACTCCAAAAGATAGAAATTTTATTCCAAGAGCCAAGAGCCAAAATCTCTAGATGATTTTACAATGAGGGGGTCTCCTCCTTATATAGGATAATAAAGACCAAAACCCTAGATCTCAAAACCACTTTATGAAATGAGTGGTTGAGATTAAAATATCTCAATACATGATCAATGGCTAAGAATGAAACATAACAATATAACACATGGATCACTCAAATAATGATGACGTCATAGCTAAAAGATACTCATGGAGGGTGATGTCATCCACTAGAGTGGGTAAAAGTACAAAATCCCACCTCATATGACTAGGACATGACACATGGAGCTCATGGTGGGGCTATGAGGCATCAATCCTTACTAGCTCATCCCCATGGCACAATACAATAATATAATATGTCCAAAATATATATAAATGATCAAATCCGTCCTCAAAATCTGTGACAAACAAGCAGTAAAAGGCCTCCTATGGCCTCTGTGACCCACCCAAATGATGAAAACTGTCTAGAAGATAGGGGGTTCACCTTGGAAGACCTCTATGAAAACCAAGTGCCAAAACCTTGCCTCAATTGCCCAAATTTAATTCCTCAGTGACCCTTTTATCCCATTTCTGGACTGCCTCAGTAACTATGAAAGTGATGAAATGGCCTCCTAGGGCACCTGTGCTGCCAAACTGATCCCGCCAGGCTCTCCATAAGGGGGGATAAATGGTAATAACAAGTGGCTGGACCACCTCCTTCTCATACAACTCCCTAGATGAACTGGCCTCTCATGGCCCCTACTGCTCAGGTTGGGAAATCAGCCCCAAATCTGGTTAATAAGTGTAAAACTGCATCTATCACTGTCAGAAGTGCCCAAAACTGAAAGATAGGTGTCTCATTGGATCTAGAAGACCCAAATCTACTAAGAATGTGTACTCATAGACCATGGGGTGCCCTGATGGGCGAACTGTAGGGTCCACCATATATGGACAGTGCATAATCTAATGATCTGAAGTAATAATAAAACCTGCTGAATTGCATCAATTTCCATATGAATCATATGTCCATCATATAGTATCATAAATAAGAGTATGTGGGCCCATACATCATCATCATCAATAAGTCTTCATGGCCCACATCATCACGGATCCCAAGAAATGACCATAGTCAAACTATGTTTGACTAGGTCCATATACAACCAAGGATAAATCATATCATTAGACTAAGACATGTTCCTCTAATCATACTCACAGCTTAACTTAAAGTATAACATCCATTCAGTGGCATTAATTATGTTAGCATATTCCTTTGTTATTTGTAATTACTTGCACAATAGTTTAAATGACAAACTCACCCATTGGACATGGTCAAACTGCTAGCGAAGGATGAAGGCTAGGAACAAGGTTGGGCAAAGGGGGTGACTTGTCTAAACTCAACTAAAAGATACTTTGGACTGGGAGAAGGGGGAAACTACAAAGTCCGTGCTGGATAAAATAACATGGGGGATGGCTGTACCTCACAAATGGGTAAGTTGTTTAGAGAGTGCTTATTCAACTTAGGCATCATGTCTACAACAAGTTGATCCAAGTTTATTAGGATCATTCAATTTCATTTCATGGCCTTTTTGGCCTACATAACCCTTCGGATCTCAGGTGTGCTGATAAGAACAACTAATTGCAGCTTGCATCCAGGGCATGTTTACATATCAACATAAGGTCAACAATTTTTTAGATATAGCATTTAAGAACCATTGCTTTTTGGACCTTTCTTATACTCTTCAAGGAGTATTTTTAGCAGTTCATCATTCTTGCCCTTTTTAGTTTACATGGGCGAATTTACATAAGTTTCCATAAGTAGTACATGAGCTTTCAGTTTTAGCCAACAACATCTAAAGTGACTAGGGGGAGTTTGAGCCAGTGCCAAAAATCGGGACAACCGAACAGAATGATTTAGGCCTACAATCCAACTCACCAAAGGCAAGTTTTTTCACCAACTCAGAGCCGAGACACTAAACATACAGGGATGCGGTCCAAACACAGAGGTAGAAAAAAAAGGAAGTCCTCAGTATTATAAATTCAAGAAAGACAAGTCAAGGTTTAAAGCCAAATAAGGAAAGTCATGTATGGATGGAGTCAAGTGAAGGTGGATCCTAAGCTAGTAGACAAATGGTATCAAGAAATACCATATCTATGCAAGGTAGTGAACCAGTGAGTTTTGTCAAACAACCTAAATGTGCAAGTAAATGTCCATTTTATAGTTCATTTTAAGTTTTAAACATTTTGACACATTACGAATTATATACCAAGCCAATGCTATGAACAAGACTAAAGCAACAAGATAATAATCCACAATCAATGATAAAACATCCAGAGATCATACAACATCATCACAAGAATAATCATCATATATCATCTGAAACACTGCTACAATACATATCTAGGCACTGAACTGAAACTGTATGGGATAAAGGGTCACATCGGTCATCAAATCTGAACTCTCAAGGCTCAGCCTTGACACAAGGTCTAACAGAAGTTTGAATAATACACTGGTCTGATCATGAGTGATCTCAAAATATAAAATCATCATAGCCAAGCTCTGAATAATGGAAGCTCTGGAATGTGCAGATATCTGCTAAGCAAGAATAGTAGCCCTGCTACTATGGTGTGATAACAGTTCTATTGCTTTAAAAAGAGTGTTGGCATAGATTTATAAGAAAAACGCTAGCCATAAGTGTCATGTCCCAAATTTGGCATTGGGTCACAATGGCCTAGTCACATTGGCCATATTCATTAGAGTTTGTCAAATTGATGTTAAGGGTCAAATAATTGCCAAGGAGGAAAATTACTAGTTTCCTAGGTTTGGGGTGGAAGCTTTGGGATTTGGAATAAGGAGGATAATAAATGATGTTTGAACATTAGAATGGAATAAAATATTTAATAAAGGATCTAAATAAATATATACAAGTGAAAATCAAAGTGTCATTTGATCATGAAGATACATGGAGGAATTGGGACCCACATATGGCCAGATTTCCCCACTACACTTGGCATCATTCTCTCACCAATTCGAATTCAAGGTGAATGGTAACATACTTGGGGGATTTCAAAAGGTATTATTTATGGCATGACTCATCCAAGGTCGAAATATAGAGGAAGAGTAACTACCATGGAAGAGGAAGAGGCAATTTGGAGCTAGTGGGACACTTGGGATAGATTCCCTAGCTCTATGACAACAATGATGAAGATGCTATGACACCTATGACACAAATCAGACCTGAAGGATGACATATGACATATATGACATGTCAGGGTAAAACATAGCCTCCAATAGGGCGCTCAAGGGAGTTAGGGCAGCTAAGATGCTTCCACATGTGATTTGGTGGAAGTGGGAAACTAGGAATTGTTGTACAAGTGGCATTCTTTGAAATCTCTTCCCAACTTGAGTTGGCATAAGTCTCTTGGAAGGAATTCGACCCATGGAGGACATTAGAAGTTTATAAATTTCAATAACAAAGAAGGAAACCAGACTTTGATCATTTGTAGAATTTTTAATTGCATTTGTGAAGAGGGAGAGCTAGTGGATGACTAGTTTCTTGCCTTAGCCAATTTCGAGGGTGAAAGATTCGCATCCAAGTTGGTAATTGGAAAGGCCATTCATAACTTTAATTTGGAGCTTTAATGGAGTCTTTATTTTTAGGTTTAATCTACAGGGTAGCTCATGGTTTCTTCTATTGCAGCTCACTCCTTCAGCCATTTCCAATTTTGATGGCAAGTTCTTGATCCTTGAGGGAGGGCATTTTTGGTGAGATATTGTACTCTTTTGGGGAGATTCTAATGCCCCATTTATTTTCTAATATGAATTAAATACTCTTTTATTCATATATAGAAAGTTTCAGGTCGAAATTCCAAGTAGAAATGTGTAAATCTCATTTTTAATGAAAGAACAGTGCCATTTCTCCACTACCTTGTTGTGAACCAATGTAATGCTGATGATTTCGAATGAATGGATGATTCTATGATACATTTGTGATTAATAGACTTCCATGGGTGTATTTTACAAGTTTCATGTACTGTACTTGAGCATTTGAAGTATTTTTACTCAGTTTATGTGCATTGGAAGAATAAATAGTGTCATTTCCCCAAGGGTCGAATGGGTGATTTTTGCAGCTAAATGGGAGAGGGTCAGAATAGATATAATAATATATTAATGGTGCAAATGATACCATAATAACATCCTTAATACATTCCCTACCTCTTTTCAGAAATTTGAGTGGGTTTGGAGGCATTTGGGAAGCCATTTTCAGTACTTACCCCAGGGGGATTTGAACCCCAAATTACTAGTAAAATTGCATACTTGGTCCATAATCTTAAGAGAGTTTTCAGAGGTCTTTTGGTGGCCATATCTAATCCTTGAAAATCATATTAAAGTCCTATTATCATTCATACACCTTCCTTGAATATTTGAAGGCATTTGGAGTCAATTTGAGACCTAGAGACCAATACTAGTCAAAGGGAAATTACTAGTAAAGTTCCCTACATTGGCCAGAATTGAAAGAGGATTTGAAGAATTATTTTAAAGGTCCAAAAGCATCCCCTAAACATATATTTATGTTCTAACATCATCCATATACCTTCTCAGAATATTTGGGAGCAATTGGAGCAATTTGGGGGCCTAGAGATCAAAACTAGTCAAAGGTCGAGCTAGGGAAAAATGTGAAAAATTGTCATTTTAATAAAATTCCTAACAAGGGACATTACAATAAGTTCTCGGTGGATGATTTTTCAAATTTGACCCCCGTGTGCAAAAATTTCACACTCCCTTACTGAGCAAAACCCTAGTTTCCAAAATGGACCTACAAGGTGACACATGGGCCATGGGATCGACAGAGAGGGGCACCCATAGCACTATCTCGATGTCTTGAATCTAACAGAGTCGATGGTTTGTCGATCCGAGCCACGATCGTCATTCTATGGCTCATTCCATCTCGCATCCAAAAGGTCTTCAGGGACACCTACTGGATACCTACCATGGGCATAGAATGACGATCGTGCAACAAAATCGACTTCCAGGGAGTCCTACAACTGTGTCTAGGAAGTTTCCATCCGGGAACACTGGCCATAAGTTCCCGGTGGATGATTTTTCAAAGTTGACCCCCGTGTGCAAAAATTTCACACTTCCTTACTGAGCAAAACCCTAGTTTCCAAAATGGACCTACAAGGTGACCCCTGATCCATGGGACAGAAGGAGAGGGGAACACCTAGCACTATCTCGATGTCCTGAATCCAACGGATTCGACGGTTTGTCGATCTGAGACACGGTCATCATTCTATGGCTCGTTCCGTCTCGCATCCAAAAGGCCTTCAGGGACACCTGCTAGATACCTACCGGGGGCATAGAATTCCAACCGTGCAACAAAATCGGGTTTCAGGGAGTCCTACAAGTGTGTCTAGGAAGGTTCCAGCCGGGAACGCTAGCCATAAGTTCCTGGTGGATGATTTTGCAAATTTGACCCCCGTGTGCAAAAATTGTACACTCCTTTACTGAGCAAAACCCTAGTTTCCAAAATGGACCTACAAGGTGACACCTGAGCCATGGGATAGGAGGAGAGGGGCACCCCTAGCACTGTCCTGATGTCGTGAATCCAATGGAGTCAATAGTTTGTGGATTCGAGCCACGGTCGTCATTCTATGGCTCGTTCCATCTCGCATCCAAAAGGCCTTCAGGGACACCTCTTGGATACCTACCGGGGGCATAGAATTCCAACCATTCAACAAAAACGGGTTCCAGGGAGTCCTCCAAGTGTGTCTAGGAAGGTTCGAGCCGGGAATGCTAGCCATAAGTTCCCGATGGATGATTTTGCAAATTTGACACCCGCGTGCAAAAATTGCACACTCCCTTTCTAAGCAAAACCCTAGTTTCCAAGATGGACCTACAATATGACACCTGGGACATGGGACCGACGGAGAGGGGAACCCCTAGCACTATCACAATGTCCTGAATCCAATGGAGTCGACGGTTTGTGGATTTGAGCCATAGTCGTCATTATATGGCTTGTTCTGTCTCGCATCCAAAAGGCCTTCAGGGACACCTGCTGGATACCTACCGGGGACACCCTAGTTTCGTAGATTAACCGACAACTATTGCATTAGATAGCTTCACTGACTCCATTAAAATTCAATTGGACATGACATGAATGATTTAAATTCAACACCTTATCTAGCTTCATTTCATTCAGTGATGGGCCTAATTTGATGGGAGCATGGGAACCCAGACTCCATTAAAATTCAATTGGACGTGACATGAATGATTAAAATTCAAGTCAGGAACGCTATCCAAAAGTGCCTGGTGGATGATTTTGCAAAGTTGACCACCGTGTGCAAAAACTACACACTCCCTTACTGAGCATCCGATACGTTGATGCTTTAAATGATGAACTCTTTCCTTTATGGAATTATGATGCTTACCCTGCATTTAATAGCGGCATTAATTAGTTAATGGCTTCCTTGTTCAGAGCGTAGAGAAAAAACTTGTCACATTACAAAATCCTTGCAACAACATATAAATTAATAGGGGAGGTTGCCAATATGATCTAATTTACGAGAAGCCTCCACGTAGCAATAATTTATACTATGTATAAAGTGAATATTATTACTTGTTTTAAAATTTGTTTCCCTCCCTTAACCTCGTTTTGTAGATCTGTGTTGGCTATTGTTTGGAGGGAGTTATCCCGCCCAATCCCGCGACCATTTTCCGTTAGATTGTGTGAAAAAATATAGCATTTATTGCCCTCAACCTAGCTCATTTTACCTCTTCCTAGTTCAAAGGTGCTCATGCTCCTCTGTTTAAAATCACATAAATTTTGGACCAAGATATCAATGATGTGCAAGCAGGCTCAACCAACTAGTTGGTTCGGGTCCTAAAAAGACCGAAATACTCCACTCAACCTGCTTAAATGAATTTGAGAAATAATACCCCTGTGACTCTATCGGGCTAGTTTCGATGGTTAAAAATTTCAGGTGGGTAGGCCATAAAAGGTTGATCCAGTTCTAAAACCACGCACTGGTTCTAAAACCAAAGTAAGCAGTTTAGGTATAACTCTTACCCGCAACAAATTATCCAGTGACCATAATTCCTGTTAGACTAAGTGGCAAGTGCAGACCAGACTGAGAGAACCTAACATAAATTCCAAGAGAAAAAGGTGAAGAGGGGGAACTCGTTCGTATTTGCATAGCTGGCCATTTTTCTCTAATATTAGTTATTATTTTTCTCTGATAATAATAAGTGTTTGAGTCTGAAAAGGATTTGGTAAGCATTCCTTTTTCAAAAGTGGTTAAGAGGCTCTTGCATCTTGGAAGTGACCAAGAGTATCTTGTAGTGTGATAAGTATGGCCTTATCCTTAGGCCTTTCATGAATTTGAGGCCAATCGTAACAACATAGGAGAAACCTGAGCTGTTTCTCTTGGTCCTGGGTTTGATTGTTCTAGAAATCCAAGGAATCGTATTGGCATAGGATTGAAGAAAAATAATTCGTCATGATTAAAGTGACTCAGGCCATGTGACTCTATTCTTTATTTTCATGTCCGCTTATACTGAATTGGGTTTTTATTTTTATTTTTTTAATGACAGGTTTTATCGACAGGATTCTACTATGAATTGTGTTTGGTGATAAAGTATTTTATTGTGGATTGTGTTTGGTGACATTTATGGAGACCCTCAAGGAACACATTGAAAAGATTAGGAAAGACAAGTTCTGTGTTGGGAAAAAATAAAATCCACTTACAGAATATTTACATCAAGTAGTTAAACAATTATCTGCTGAATTATACACCAGGGATGTGCATTTTTTGATGGAGCTAATTCAGATAATTACTGAGTTACAATTTTAGTAGTAATTTTATAATCTTATATGTTTTCTTTGTTTTCATGGTAAGATTAGTGTTTTTTTTGGGTGTAGAATGCGGAGGACAATGACTATAGACCACATGTGGAACCTTCGTTGGAATTTGCCATTACAACTGAAGATGTCAATGGCATAGGCGCTCCTGCGAACTTGATAGATTTTAACAAGGAGAAGGGATTTGAGAAACATAATATTGATTCTATATGCAGTGTGGGACGATCCACCAAAAAGAATAGCAGGGAAGGTGGTTATATTGGAGAAAAAGGTATAAAACGAGCCATAGAATGACGACCGTGGCTCGGATCCACAAACCGTCGAATCCATTGGATTCAAGACATTGGGATAGTGCGAGGGGTGCCCATATCCTCTGATCCCATCGCCCAGGTGTCACCTTGTAGGTCCATTTTGGAAACTAGGGTTTTGCTTAGTAAGGGAGTGTGCAATTTTTGCACATGGGGGTCAACTTTGCAAAATAATCCACCGGGAACTTATGGCTAGCATCCCAGCTGGAACCTTCCTAGATACAATTGCAGGACTCCCTGGAACCCGGTTTTGTTGCACGGTTGGAATTCTATGCCCCCGGTAGGTATCCAGCAGGTATCCCTGAAGGCCTTTTCGATGCAAGACGGAACGAGCCATAGAATGACGACTGTGGATCGGATCAACAAATTGTCAACTCTGTTGGATTCAGGACATCGAGATAGTGCTAGGTGTGCCCCTCTCCTCCGATCCCATGGCTCAGGTATTACCTTGTAGGTCCATTTTGGAAACTAGGGTTTTGCTCAGTAAGGGACTGTGCAATTTTTGCACACAAGGGTCAACTTTGCAAAATAATCCACCGGGAACTTATGGATAGTGTTCCCGGTTGGAAAATTCCTAGACACACTTGCAAGACTCCCCGGAACCCGGTTTTGTTGCACGGTTGGAATTCTATGCCCCTGGTATGTATCCATCAAGTGTCCTTGGAGGCCTTTTGGATGCGAGACGGAATGAGCCATAGAATGACGACCGTGGCTCGGATCGACAAACCGTCGACTCCTTTGGATTCAAGACATCGGGATAGTTATAAGGGTGCCGCTCTCCTCTGGTCCCATGGCCCAGGTGTCACCTTGTAGGTCCATTTTGGAAACTAGGGTTTTGGTTAGTAAGGGAGTGTGCAATGTTTGCACACGGGGGTCAACTTTGCAAAATCATCCACCGGGCACTTATGGCTAGTGTTCCCAGCTAGAACCTTCCTAGACACACTTGCAGGACTCCCCGGAACCCATTTTTGTTGCACGGTCGTCATTCTATGCCCCCGGTAGGTATCCAGCAGGTGTCCCTGAAGGCCTTTTGGATGCGAGACAGAATGAGCCATAGAATGACGATTGTGGCTCGGATTGACAAACCGTAGAATCCATTGGATTCAAGACTTTAGGATAGTGCTAGGGGTGCCCCTCTCCTCCAGTCCCATCGACTAGGTGTCACCTTGTAGGTCCATTTTGAAAACTAGGGTTTTGCTCAGTAAGGGAGTGTGCAATTTTTGCACATGGGGGTCAACTTTGCAAAATAATCCACCGGGAACTTATGGCTAGACTTCCTAGCCAAAACCTTCTTAGACACACTTGCAGGACTCCCCGGAACCCGGTTTTGTTTCACGGTGTTCATTCTATACCCCTGGTAGGTATCCACCAGGTGTCCCTGAAGGCCTTTTGGATGCGAGACAGAACGAGCCATAGAATGACGACCGTGGCTCGAATTGAAAAACCGTCGACTCTGTTGGATTTAGGACATTTGGATAGTTCTAGGGGTGCCACTCTCCTCCGGTCCCATGGACCAGGTGTCATCTTATAGGTCCATTTTGTAAACTAGGGTTTTTCTCAGTAAGGGAGTGTGCAATTTTTGCACACGGGGGTCAACTTTGCAAAATCATCCACCAGGCACTTATGGCTAGCGTTCCTAGCTGGAACGTTCCTAGAGACACTTGCAGGACTCCCTGGAACCCAATTTTGTTGCATGGTCGTGATTCTATGCCCTCGATAGGTATCCAGTAGGTGTCCCTGAAGGCCTTTTGGATGCGAGACAAAAGGAGCCATAGAATTACGACCATGGCTCGGATTGACAAACCTTCAACTCCGTTGGATTCAGGACATCGGGATAGTGCTAGGGGTGTCCCTCTCCGCCGGTCCCATGGCCCAGGTGTCATATTTAGGTCCATTTTGCAAACTAGGGTTTTCTTCAATAAGGGAGTGTGCAATTTTTGCACACGGGGGTCAACTTTGAATTTTTATTTATTTTGATTCTAGAACTAGACATTCAAAGAGTGGAAATCAAACCTACCACACTGCACCCTTGGTATATTTATATGTCGTTAGTGTGCCACATCATTTAACAACTCCTTAGTGCTCTACTATATTTGGATTTTGAGTAATTAATGTCATTTTTAAGAATTTAAAGTTTCAAATAAAAAATGGAGGCAATGCTTCATCGATGATATCGCTCTGATCCTTGATAGATTTTTTAGATCAAAGTCACCA
The DNA here is from genome assembly GCA_027924585.1 of Larix kaempferi. Classification (NCBI taxonomy): domain Eukaryota; kingdom Viridiplantae; phylum Streptophyta; class Pinopsida; order Pinales; family Pinaceae; genus Larix; species Larix kaempferi. Next base: position 14,216,255 of record BSBM01000063.1, on the reverse strand, counting down.
TGAAAATTTTCCATCAAGCTATGGGGGAATACTTTCCAAATCACAATGAACAACCATTACATCATTGTTTATATCAATCAAGAACATTCAATTTTACATACATTTTCATATCAGGATAATCCATCCTTTTTACAAACATAGGACCATGAACATCTTATTTTCCTTCATAATTTTTTTTTATCAAGGAATATCATTAAACTAGTTAGGTATTTCATTTTCCATGGATTCTGTATGATTATGTTTTGCATTATGACAAGTGGAAAATGGACATATGAAAGAGGTAAAGAAAAAACCAGGGCCTTACATACTAGGGTTTAGTAAGGATAGGGTTTATAGCTTCAACAATTTTATGAGAGTGAATTCATGACCAGCTATTGGTTAGCATATTGGAACACACTAGGGTATATTTGTTACATATATTTGACCATATGTACATGAAGGCCCAATGAATTTGATTACACTTTAGTTATGAGGTGTCCTCCTTTCATTTGTAAGCAAGATCATGAGATCAAATATGAATTTTATTCTTACTTGTGTACAAGAGAAACTAAGTGGTGTGTACAACTCTCTTCTTGGCTATTCTAGGGTTTCAAAGGATCAAATATTGATGCTTGAGGTTTCTAAGGCTATTCTAAGGTGAAATGATAAGAGAAACTTAGGGTTTTATGCATGATAGTTTTCCCTTGTTTGGTGAGACATTTATCTTGAAGGAGCTCTCTTATTTGGGTCTTGGAATTATATTATCCTTAATTAGGTCAAGTGCTAATTCAACATAGACTTTCTTAACCTTTCCCTAAGTCAAATATTGAATTGTCAATTCTTGGGAGAAACATTGTTTACTTGCAAAAATATGAAGATGTTTACTGTTTATATAAATTTTTGAGTTGTTTATCTTTCTTGAAAATCCATAAAAGGTAAAAAAGCCTCCACAAAAGTATGTTTTGCAATTGGTTGGAGGCCTAAAATATGGTGACATCAACCTTTATGGTTGGTTGTAGCCCTGCTGCAGTTTTTGTTTATTGATCTTCCATGTCCATATTCAACAGTGGAACTCGTCTGAGAATGCCAACGATGATGCCCGAGAACTTGAATATGCTAATCATTTTCAGCATGGGAAGACACCTTCACACACACATAGGATGATGGTTGTAGGTGTTGATTGTAGCAAGATGAATAATCCAATAACATGAGGATGCACACACACATAGGATGGTGGTTGTAGGTGTTGATTGTATGAATATGAATAATCCAAAGATGAACCCTTGGAGTTCACAAAAAACACAATTTTAAATTAGATATCAAATTAGCATGCATGTGCTAAGTTCATTGAATTGTTGAAAGATATTATTAGTTTTTTCCATTAAGATAATGTTTTCATAACACAATGGTGAGATGTTACTTGATGAATGCAATAAATGTAAGAGAATAAATATTGCTTAAAATGTAATTATATAAATTTCAATAGCATAATTTATCAATTTGTGGAAGAGATAAATCATCACTCGCACAAGTGGAAACTCAAGAGAAAATATGGAATATATTGTATCATGCATTGATAGTCAAATGTTTGTAAAACAAAATATGGCAAAGTAGTTGGCCCTCAAATGGCCTGTCAATGTACATGCATCCCTAAGTACAACAATGTTTACATGTGCATGTCAAAATACATATATACCGGAATATGCAATATCAAAAATCAATCTTCCGCTTGTATTTCCCCGACTTTCCTCTCTTGGCCATCTCCCTAGGATCTCTCTGCATCTCAGGAGTCCACAAAAAAAAATCATTATTTTTATCAAATAACTGCACTAATACCCTACCATTAACAAACTTAAAAAATTAACTTATGGCCAAAATATTTATGACAAACACTCACCAAATCCTCATGGGGTATAGATGTGAGCAATGTTCTCATGGAAGGCCTCTCTATAGTTGTGCTCTGCAAATAAAAGATCCTATATCAATTAATTCAACAATTCAACATTGATAAACATGTTTGGGTAAATTGAATAAAAAAACTTGGTCATTAATGAACATCTCACCACAAGAGGAGACCCGGTCAGAACCATGGATTGAGCAGAGGGGTCGGGCACTTCTGCCGCTAATGGCTGCAATCACCAAATGGGGAAATAGTTAGACATGCATGAATAAACAATATGGAAACATGGTTAAATACTATGCATTGTGATTGTTGAAATAGTTACCTCTGTATGACTTGTGGCTATTGCAGATGCGGCACTAACTGCAGCATCAATGACCCTTGTTAGGTGAGGGGTATATGGATCTCTCGTGTGTATGCTATAGAGGACAACCACACCCTTTCTAGGAGTGGATCATCTCTTATACACTTGTTCCTTTTTTACATTTGGACTATGATGAGATCCAATTGCTGAAAGTCTATGAAGTATAGAGGCCGGTGGCTACAATCACCAATACTGATGTAGTTAGAAATGCATTGGTCAATGAAATACCATGTATTAACAAACTGACAATGATGAAATACATACCGATGTACTGTATACTTCAATCAATTCTAAGAAACGGTATGTCGTCTGTTTTATCTCCATGGGAACGCTATCGGTTGTATTCCCACCAGGGGGAGCTCATTAGATGAAATCATTTCCCTCTGATGGGGATCTACAACCTACAATTTAGAAAATTGTAAATATTAGATCGTGTAGCATGAATTAAGTAACATGTGAACAAACTAACATGTATTAAAATAATGTCATGTTGAAATAGTTACCTCAGCGTGAGATGTTGTCGCTGAAGGTATGACAATATCTTGTAACTCAGAAGGTTCTGCTGCATGAGCCTCTTGCCCCTCATGCCCTTCTGGTAGCAACTACAAGTTTTAAAATCATTAAAAATATTAGCAATCTATATATGTGTACATAGTAAGGAAAAATAATATACAAATGACACTAAATTGTTAATTGGATTTACTCATGTATTAAAATAATTTCATGTTGAAATAGCTAACTCGGCGTGAGATGTTGTCGCTGAAAGTATGACAACATGCTCTTTCCTCTCATGAGCCTCTTGCCCCTCTTTCCACTCAGGTCCTTCTGTTATACCTCAATATTACACATTACATATTAGTGTCGCATCCTTGCATTACCGACCTAAACGACAGTTTCCCTTAAAGATCATCTGAACATCCAGAGTGAAAACCATTGACTGAATACTGAAAGCAAAACCTTTTTCTGCCATCTTCCAGCCCAACTTAGCCCTGTTTGTGAGCACTGCCGCTCCTTTCACATCTACAAGGGCGCGGTAGTTAGCACTACCGCGCGTTGCTCCTTCTCTGGGGCGCGGTACTACCGCGTTATGCTCAGTTATAGGGGCGCGGTAGTCTGAAATTAGCCTTTTTGCCTTGGATTTTGGGATTTCGACCTTCGAGGAGATTTTGTTGGGATTACTACCTTTGGTTCGATCCTAACTCCTTCTTTGTTTAGCTGGCCTGATCCACTAAACCCTCCATAGATCCACACTTCTCTCTTGTTGGTTAGCCTTCCCATGTGCTATAAGAGAGAAGCTTTCCATGAGCCAAAAGGAGGACTTTTGGGGCATCAAACCTATGATCTTCATACTTCTACAGAGATAGCTAGAGGAAGCACTTGGAGCTGGAGGATTGGCTTGGACATCAAGCAACCTTTGTAAGTACTCTTCAAGTTGGTAATGGAATAACTTGTCTTGTTTTCCCAAATCATTTGTGTTAATTCTGTTTTAATGATATGATTTGTATCTTTCATAGATTTAGATTCTAACTCATGTTTCAGGTTGCTAGAGAATAGTGCATTCTTGTGTCTTGGTTCCATTTTGACAGGTTCATTCGTGAGGGCTTGGAGATTGGAGCAACTACAAAGACAAGCGTTTGGATAGAAGGTCAGTCAAACTTCTTCTACCCTTTCTAGCATTTTAATCTTGAGATGTTTGTTAGATCTAGGGATTCAAGGTAGCATTTGTTTCCTTTTTGTCTTAGTATAGAGTCAGTATATCCTGCTTTATCCTAAGAGAGTTTCTACCTATCCGTAGGGAGAAATTTCTACAACAAAAACTGGCGACTCCACTGGGGATTGTTTGAATCCATTTTCTTTGATTGTGAAGTTTGCTTTCAATTTCACTCATTGATTGTAAGAATTGGGTTCTTTCACCTTCATTCACTTCCCTGCTCTCTGCATTAGACTCCTGTTACAGATCAGTAAGTCCTCTGGGTTGGCTAACCCTTAAAAAGTCAAGATCTTTTCTCAAATTTCCGCCTCTTTCCCTGTTCACACAGTACCGCGCCCCCGTAACTACCTACAGAGCGGTAGTACCGCGTCTTAACCGCTATCCAGAGCGCGGTAGTCTGTCAGTACCGCCCCTTAAGCGCTATCTACAACGCGGTAGTCTTGCAGTACCGCCCTTTAAACGCTGTCTACAGCGCGGTAGTCTGTCAGTACCGCTCCCAGGTGGCCTGCAGGTCCGCGGTAGTTCCTGGAAGCTGTGTTTATTTGATTTGTTTGCTTATTTTTGGGTCTTTTTGAGATTTGGATCCATGTTGGCCCTTTGAGTCAATGCTAGTGTTTTGCTTGCAGTTTTTAAGCGAAATGGGTTCTATTTTGACCCATATTAAGGTTTTGAGATCATTTTTGGTTTGGTGTGCTTGGCGTGTTTGGATTGCTTGGCATCTTATTTCCTTTACATCCTATTCAATGATTGTTTGAAATGATTGATTCCTTGCCTCCGCTTTAGTTCAAAGAGAAGCTTGATTTTGTCATTCTTTTACCATATTCATGAAATTGAAACACAAAGGTATTCTTCTTGCCTTAATTTAATCATTTGATATTTATGAGAGGAAGAAATGTTTGTTTCATATTTATGTGCATTTGAGTTAGACGATATTATTAGATTCTTCTCTTTGTCTTGCATTTGATTGGAAGCATTTGTAGAATCTTTCTTTCCATAGCTTGGATGTGTCTTTTTCAAGTGTAAAAAGATAGGAAATGAATTAGAATCATTACGTTTGGTGTTCATATGAAGAATTTTTTCATTACTTTGGGTTAGTTTTGGGTACATATTTTACTTCTTTCTATCATTTTGAAAAGAAATAAAATTGCATGTGCATTGGGTTGTGCATATTGGGAACAGAAAGAATTCTTCCTTACTTTAGCTAGTGTTCATCGAAGAGAAAGGCTCATTTCGATTCATCTTCATTTGCATGGTTTGAGTCGTCATAACACCATCAAGTTGCACTTCCATAACCCGATTGTGTAAGACAGCCTCTAAAATTAATCTCCCTAATTAAACCAACTCTAACCTCACTTGAGGAAATCAAAAGAATTTGGTAGTTAGGTAGGACACCGGGGATAGGCATCAAAATAATTCCCCCTTGTCATTTTCATCTGAGACATAGTCGTTGTCTTTAGGGAACTAAAATCCTCTAGTATTTATTGACACGGTCACAGCTAGTTTGTGGAGGGGCCTCCTGACTGTTTCCAACTTTCAGGGGTTAAACGGTCGCGAGATTGAGAACCGGACGGACTCTGTGGAATACCGCACTCCACTTAGCCCTAAGGCAACATCGATCGTTGTCTTCTTCGGAAGGCTGAAGTGCCCAAAACCTTTTCCGACATGTCATGAACGAGGTGGCTTAGTATCTATTCTACTAGGGCTCTCTTACCCAGGATCCCTTTCGGTAGAGGGATATCCTTCTTATATCGGTCTCTCATGTTGTATTGTTTGACTTGGATTTCATCACCTTGCGAAGGATACAATTTGTTGAGGTCTCCAGCTCTTAGTTAGGAGGTTTTGCTTGCTATCTTGTAGAGGGTCTTTTTCTTTGTAGGGCTGCTTGTTGGCATTCTGGCCGTTTTATTGTACAGCTCGCTTACTTTGGCAGCGGCCTCAGTATAGTTTTTTGAGCTTGCTCTTTTGGCCTGTGAGCCTTGTCTTTTCCTAGCTCCCCTTTCGCACGCTCGGTTGCCTGAGGGTTTTTGAGTTCTTTTTAACAAGACTTCGTCCACATCACTTAGTTTTGTTTCATGGAGAATCTACCTCCATGCACCCATGCTCCTTCTGGGACTACCAATCCGGGGACCCCTTTTCAAGGGGCACCTTTTACTTTTCCTCCAGTTGGAGATATTGGTCCTCCCTTTATTGCCACGTTAAATCTTCCTGGATTAACCATAGGATTACCGGTATGGTTATTCAATCCGGTAATTCCGATTGCGCCCAATGTTTCGAATGTTAACTCTCCACCACGAGAGAGTCAATCCCAAACTAACCCTTCCCCTTCTTCGTCAGATGAATCTTCTTCCGTTCCTTCTTCCTCGCCTGACCAAAGCAATAGTGTTAGTAATCAGGTGGATAAGAAGAAGAAGAAAAGGAAAGTTAAGAAGAAGAAGGATAAAGAAGAGACCAAGCGTAAACCAGTTGCCCCTAATGGCACTCATTCTACGAAAACACCCCGTAATCCCAAGTTCCCTTGCAAACTTTGTAAGGGGGATCACCTTCTCAAGGATTGTCCTGATCTTTCCCGTGTATCAGAAGTGTGGTCTAAAAACTCCAAACCAATTGTATCGTCAACCTCTGACCATCATGTCGATGACACTCCTTCGACCAGTGACCCCTTGGTGAAGGGTCGTAAGGGTAAAGTCCTATATCCCTGTTTGCTATGCAAGGGTATGCACCGCACTTTCCTTTGTCCAAGCATGGATGAAGCTTCGCGGTGGTTGGAAGATATTACTAGTTCTCAACTGGTGCTTCCAACAAACGATAGTAAGTTGCCCCTCGGCCCCCCGCTGGTTGACCAAGTGATCAATTCAGTTTCATCTGCAATTGATCCCACTCTCCCTCCCGAGAGTGAAGTGATCGAGTCGCTGTCATCCCCACTCGATCCCGCTCTTTCATTGGAGAAAGTCCAGACTGAAGCAGTCACCTTGACACAACCTTCGTCTCATTCTTATCTTCCAAGAGAGAGTGAATTGGAAACCACTGATGTTTTCATTATCGATTCAGAACGTCCTCGGCAAGGGGAAACCCTGTCCGTTTCCGCGAGACCCCCTCCAAGCACTGAGGTTATTTCCTTTGATTGGAATGGTATAACAGAATCTCGTCTTCCTTCGAGTGTTCCTTTTCAAATATCTGTAGGAGTTTCCGATAAAGAAATTTTTCGTACGATAGTTGATGAAGGAGCTTCTGTTAGTATTCTATCCTCAACTGCTTGGCAAGCCTTAGGTTCTCCTCGGCTTGTGCCCGTCACTGATCAGATACTGGCTTTCAACAGAAGGCCTACTGGACCTTTAGGGTCCCTTCCTCAGTTACCTATCACTTTGGAAGGGAAAACTGTCTGTATTGATGTCATGGTCATCCAAGGTCCCTTAGATTTTAATCTACTCCTCGGACGCGATTACGTCCATGCCATGAAGGCTGTAGTGTCCTCACTCTTCCGAGTGATGTATTTTCCCCATCATGGGAATGTTGTGACCATCGATCAGCTTTCCTTTGTGACGCCCACTCATCGCATGACTCCTAGTCACCAGACTTCCCTAAATGTTCCACATGTTTTAGTGGTTTCTTCCCCCTAGGGGGGGGGATGCTTGGAGCAAAGTTCTATTCTGGTGTCAAGCTCGTTAAAAAATGAAACCATCATTCCAAGCATAGTTTACTCTTGGTTTTAAGCTTGTGTAAAAATAAAACCAACCATCATCCCAAGCATAGTTTACTTTTGGTTTTAAGCTTGTGTAAAAATGAAACCAACCATCACTTTGAGCATAGTTCCCTTTCTATGTCAAGCTCGTTAAAAAATGAAATAGATTCCCACGAGCATAGTTTATTCTTTGTTTCAAGCTCCTTAAAAAATGAAACCGACCCTCAAGCACAGTTTACCGTTGGTTTTGAGCTTGTGTAAAAATGAAACCAATCCCAAGCATAGTTTACGTTCGGTTTCAAGCTTGCGTAAAAATGAAACTACCCTCAAGCACAGTTTACTTTTGGTTTTAAGCTTGTGTAAAAACGAAACCAAATCCCAAGCATAGTTTACGTTCAGTTTCAAGCTTGCGTAAAAACGAAACTACCTTCGAGCATAATTTCTTTCTGTTTTAAGCTCATTAAAAAATAAAAAGGACCCTTTCAAGCATTGTTATTATCTATTTCAAGCTTGTGTAAAAATGAAATAGATCTCCCTTCCATTTGTTCGAGTCTCTCGCTAGAGTTAGGATTTGAACCTTCATTTCATCTGCCTGGGTCACTTGATCCTGGTTCTCCCTACCTCCCCTGGTGAACACATTTGGATTAGTAGCCAGGATTTTTGGGTAAGGAAGAAGAGTAGTCAGACGAAACGAAGCTTGGGGGGCATGTTTAGCCTTTAGCAATCATGCTGGGGGCATTTACCAACCTCTGATCATCATGTTGGGAGGGAACCCATCAATGGGCCTTAACTGTGAGCAGAGTTTACCTTTGGCTTCAAGCTCATTAAAAAATGAAACCAGTAGTCTGAGCAAAGTTCTACTCCTGTGTCAAGCTCGTTAAAAAATGAAACATATCCTTTCCCTTTGAATCGAGTCTCTTCGTAGACTTAGTACCTGAACCTTCTTTTCACTCGCCTATACCTTAGGTGAATGAAATGAAGCTTGGGGGCATGTCTTCAACCTCTGGAAGTTACGTTGAAGTCAACTTGATCGCCTCTCCACATCACGTTGGAGCTAAGTCACTTACTTCTAGCAATCATGCTGGGGGGCATGAACCAACCTTTGGATTTCATGACGGGAAGAAGTTCACCATTGGGAACATTTTCGAGCATACTTTCCTTTTTAGGTTTCGAGCTCATTAAACCATGAAAATTATCCTGAGCATAGTTCATTTTCTGTTACAAGCTCGTTAAAAAATGAAGCAGACATTATGAGCATTCTTCCAACCTATCTTCGAGCTCGTTAAAAACAGTAAGATGGTGTTTGAGCTTACTTTTCACTTTTTTCGTGCTCTGGTTTAAAACATGAAAAGTGGTTTGAGCTTACTTTTTCCTTTTTCGTGCTCTAGATCCAAACATGAAAAAGATTCCGAGTGCTTTTGATACCATTATCGTGCTCGTTAAACAATTGGAGTAAAAAGGTGTGTCTAACGAGTATAGGTTTATCACTTTATCCGGCCTCGCTAGACTATTTACGGAAAAGGAACTGTGCCGAGTTTACTTTTCCTTTGTCGTACTCGGTCATCAACCATGACAAAGTTGTACATGGAGTCCATAGTTAAGCTCTTTTCAGACTCCCTAAAATTGAAAAGATTGCCAAGCGAAATTGATTCATTCACGCTTGTAAAAGGATTTGAATGATCGTCTCCCTAGTGATAGTTTACCCCTTTTTCGGACTAGGGGGCACTACTTACGAAAAAGGAATACTCCAGCCAATCATGACTGGAAGAGTCCTCTCCCGCGTTGTTTTACCCTTTTTCGGGCGATGAGGCTAACCTTACGAAAAAGGACCGTTGGAGTCTTCTTTAGTTATTTTCAGACTCTCTAAACATGAAATGACAATCGATTTTTCCTTCCTTGGACTCGTTAAAATTTGACATCGAAGGACCCACTTTGGGACGAACCCCTCCTTTCTCAGGTTCGAAAAACATGTGAGATTGGACTCATCTATGAGATGAGCTATATCGAGCATCTGTTATCCTCCTCAAGCTCGTTAAAAAACAAGGAGGTACTCGTCCATCATGTCGGGGGAAAAATGGGAAAATGAGTCAAGTTTACCTTGTTGGCAGCTTGTGAGTCATCACCTTTGAACATGGCATGCATCCTCACCTTGTCTGTTTTGGGTAGTCAGTCTTGCTGATAGTGTCATCATTATGATCATGCATCCTCATTATTGCTATGAGTTCACACTTCCTGTGGTTCTGTCTATTTAAGTAATCCCTGCTGCCAAGCTCTGTTTCATGCCGTTATATGTTCAAAGGGTTATTACTTTGAGTCCACCTCCACTTTATGTCAAACCTTCCTTTTGTGTCAGTACATATTCTATTGTTTCATCGGTCCATACTATCTCTCGTTCTGATTTCGTGTCGATGATGTGGGAAACATCATGGCCCACCTTCGACAAGTCTATTCCTGTCGACACCAAATCACTATCCAGGAATTAGGCTTAGGAGTCAACCACTAGTACCTTGGTACCTGCATGCCTCAATGGCAGGTTTCCTCGTATTCAACAGTAGGTTTTCATCAATGACCTCTGATTGAATGATCTCTCGAATGCTCGACATCAACTCCTTTATTCGCATTTCGTTGAGATGTACTATAGATACCTTGGGGATCATTGTCATCATTGGTGATTTCCCTCGCATTTGTTAACGGTTCACATCATTGACCGGTAATCAAATGGTTTCTACCATGTTCGACTTCAACACCTTGTAATCACATGGCTAGATTCGTATCATTTGCGATCGGGTAGAAGACCCTGGACACCCTTTTGTATTTTGATTACGTCCAGGTTGCAATGGAGATTTCCTCTGTATTGTCACACAGATCCACTTTTGTATTGGTCGTGGCTGTGTCATTACTGTCTCATGGATCTACGCTTGTTTATAGTAGCCATGATTTGTCTACAGTCTATATCATCTCAGTACTCATGGATCTGCAATGTATTGGTCGGCAGCCATGCTTTGAGTCATTTGTTTCCGAGCATGGGAATGCCCGCCTCGGTGGTATATCTGACATTTTGTCTCTATTTTTCAGCTCCTTGTTGCTCTCCTCGATGCTATCTCCGAACCATATTTGTAAAGTCTTTCGGCCATCAGTCTCTTCTGACCTCACACTTTAGGGGGCATCTGTTATACCTCAATATTACACATTACATATTAGTGTCGCATCCTTGCATTACCGACCTAAACGACAGTTTCCCTTAAAGATCATCTGAACATCCAGAGTGAAAACCATTGACTGAATACTGAAAGCAAAACCTTTTTCTGCCATCTTCCAGCCCAACTTAGCCCTGTTTGTGAGCACTGCCGCTCCTTGCACATCTACAAGGGCGCGGTAGTTAGCACTACCGCGCGTTGCTCCTTCTCTGGGGTGCGGTACTACCGCGTTATGCTCAGTTATAGGGGCGCGGTAGTCTGAAATTAGCCTTTTTGCCTTGGATTTTGGGATTTCGACCTTCGAGGAGATTTTGTTGGGATTACTACCTTTGGTTCGATCCTAACTCCTTCTTTGTTTAGCTGGCCTGATCCACTAAACCCTCCATAGATCCACACTTCTCTCTTGTTGGTTAGCCTTCCCATGTGCTATAAGAGAGAAGCTTTCCATGAGCCAAAAGGAGGACTTTTGGGGCATCAAACCTATGATCTTCATACTTCTACAGAGATAGCTAGAGGAAGCACTTGGAGCTGGAGGATTGGCTTGGACATCAAGCAACCTTTGTAAGTACTCTTCAAGTTGGTAATGGAATAACTTGTCTTGTTTTCCCAAATCATTTGTGTTAATTCTGTTTTAATGATATGATTTGTATCTTTCATAGATTTAGATTCTAACTCATGTTTCAGGTTGCTAGAGAATAGTGCATTCTTGTGTCTTGGTTCCATTTTGACAGGTTCATTCGTGAGGGCTTGGAGATTGGAGCAACTACAAAGACAAGCGTTTGGATAGAAGGTCAGTCAAACTTCTTCTACCCTTTCTAGCATTTTAATATTGAGATGTTTGTTAGATCTAGGGATTCAAGGTAGCATTTGTTTCCTTTTTGTCTTAGTATAGAGTCAGTATATCCTGCTTTATCCTAAGAGAGTTTCTACCTATCCGTAGGGAGAAATTTCTACAACACCTTCTGGTGCTGGTGCATGAGCCTGTGAACTATGCTCTGCATCATCGGTGCAAAGGTCTTCAACCCCGTGCCCTTCTTGTAGCAATTACAAGTTTTAAAATCATAAAAAATATTAGCAATCTATATATATGTGTATAGTAAGGAAAAATAATTTACAAATGACACTAAATTGTTAACCACTTACTTACCTGTGTAAAGTATCCAGTAAAGGTATAATCTGTTTAGACAGGACCAAATCAAGGATGATCGCATATTGTGCATGGGTGCGACTCTCGGCTGTGCTCATGATGTAAAGGTCTAGGGACACTACTAGATGCTCCTCCACCACTGGAAGGTGGTGGCTCTACCCCACCGGGAGGTGGTGGATATACCCCACCGACAGGTGGCAGATCTACTCCACCCATAAATGGTGGTTTTGATGGCCCCGCCTGGTATGTACCTTGAAGATACATGCTATGGCGAACAACCGCCTGTGCCAACAGTAGGAAGGACTCCCGTGTCTCTAGGACCAACTGATGTGCATGCAACACATCTGGCCTTGGTAGATTCCTATGAGGTGGAGCTATTGGGCTCTATGTGCCTCGGATTGGGATGTTGTTGAGGCATCCCCATCCCAATGCCCTGGTACTCCAAGATATCAAAGTAGTTAACATGCTTCCCCATCACAAATTCTGCGTACATCTTTCTCAAAAAATATAGGGGCATTTCCTTATTGTTGTGTGGTGGTGCATCAAACACCATGTACCATCGGTCGATCCAGTTATCTACGAATGGTTGATATGTACACCACACGATAGAAATGTGCCTTTTGTTTTCATTTGGGATTTCACCTGACCGTGGATCTCTAAAGAGGAAAAATATATGTTGTTTTGAGATTTTCAACGTCTTGACTTCTTTGTAGCTAAGTCCATCCTGATATTGTTGCATCTTTCTTTCTCTGAATGTGGCAATATCTTGTAGTGCACCATTAGACCTACTAAATGTCTCTATCATTGCATCCAAATTGGATGCAAGCATAAGATGTCTATCATCAACAATAGTAATTGAGGCTCGAATTTCTCTGAGCCTCTGAATTTTTCTTTGGATGTCTGAGTGTGCATCCATGGTTGTCACTGCAATCAAAAATAAAAAAACAAATCATTAGAAACACATACATGTGCTATAATGACATCTCTAAAAAATGAAAAATGTACAAACTTTGTGCAAGAATGAATACATTGCAAACATAAATATCATCTCAGGTATACATTACAAACATAAATATCATTTCATATGACCATTGCAGGCATACATTATGGGTCCTTGTGGGCATAAGGGTGGAGACCATGCGGGCATAAATACCATAATGATGTGGCAAAGATATGTATTTTTATTGGTTAAGGATGGGAAAGACAAGACAAAAGACAAGGTGATGGGCATTGACACACCTAATGAGCCAAATGACCCATACTGTGGTCATTTGGAGTTGGTCCTAATACCCTAGATAAGGATGACTTGGAGATAACAAGTGACATGAACAAAGAAGCATGGAATTAACAAAGAAGGTTGAAGTTGACACTTGGCAAGGAGATTGGGGGCATCCCTTATGGCATCTGCGGGTATCCAGGAATGAAGATGATGTACATGTGAGCATGTGGACAAGGTGACATGCGGGCATCTTGAAGATGCATATGCGGGCATGTTTGTGGAAGCTGCGGGAATCCTGGAGACATGTCAAAGACTCTTATGCGGGCAATTGAATAAGGTCTAGCTACAGTCATGTTCAAAGGCATAAATATGGCCCTTGCCGGTATGAGTTACAAGCTAGTGTAAGAATGTTGGAAGCAAAAGAAAATGGTAATGATGTGGGTATGAAGACCACGTTTAGGTGGGAAAAAGAAAGTCTAAATAAACATATACATATATATAGATATATTTATAATTTATGAGGTATTTATTGAAATCAAATTAAAATTTGATTTAATATTGACAAGTCAGCTTTCTATTTGATGAGGAAATTATGAAGACAAAACTTAAAAATTAAAAAATTACAAAGATTATATCTTGTGTCTCTTGTGCAATGTGTTGATGTGTTTACTTGATGAATGGCATGTGATTGGTACATAGTTCATGGATGAATATGATATTGAAGTGAGCCATTGTGTCTAACAGGGTGGATGTAAAATTCATTAAGGGATTGATAGTAGGGAGGAATTAAGATATGTTAAATAACAAATTTTATAATTTTTAGTTTTGGTATTTCATTTACAAAGATTTCTAGTTTAGGGCAACATCAAAATTTATATTTTTAATGATGAAATGAGGCAAGGATTTGGATGCTTACCTTTCCAATCCTTTGTGCAAGATGAAATCTCCCTCATTGAGCTTCCAAATCTCCGTTTTTGAGCTTCTCCAATGCGTTTTGGCAAGAGGAAATCGCTCGAGCGTTCGCGTTTTGAGAAAACAGTGGGTGAAACAGTCCCGCGGTGCGTGGACTATTTATTTTTTTCTTTATATTAACCAAAATGTGCACGCGTTGTAGTGATACATAACGTGTGCGCGTTATGTATCACTATAATGCGTGCGCGTTATGTATCACTATAACGCGTGCGCGTTTTGGAATCCTATCCTACATGTCAATTGACATGGCAAGGTCGGAGTCCGCCCATGCCTAGTTTTAAGTAACGCTCACGCGTTTCTAATTTACACAATTCTCGCGCGTTTTGCGAATGCACGATTGCACCTAAAGGGTCCCTCAACTTCGTGCGAGGGCCCATATATCTTTTTTTCTCAATTAATGCTCCATATAAATATTGTCAAACTTGCCAAACTCATAATTGATGCCTCTATACTCATTTGGGTTTGAATTGCCATTAAAATGATAACACCCAACCATCTCAATCACTAGATTATAACTCAATGGATTGATCCTCACATCTTAAAAAACAATGATCAACGCAACGTATCCAAATATTTTAATACAAATCTCATTTCCCCTTTTCTTTATAACATTGAACAAATGGAGCCCCCAGAGTGTAGATCGGTTGACGATGGGGTACACTGTTAAGGAACTCCTTGTGACATTTCATTTTCAATCCTCAATTAGCCTTATGTGTTGTGAGAACTAGAATTGACCCTGTTGCACATGAGTATGAGCTCGGGCCCAATTGCCTATTCCCCATTAAAAAAACATTTAACAAATGGAAAAAACACTAAATCTTCCATATATCGCATAAATAGAGATTAAGTGAGGTGGTGGAGAGAAAATCATTATTTCTAACAATTTGTAAAAAAATGTAAAACACGTGCAATGAGTTAGATGGACAATCGATATAATCCATTTTTTTTTAAAACACTACATTCGAGTTGAGAAACATCCCAACGTTTTGAGTGTGTTGGAGACTAATCTTTGGTGTTACGATTGGTGTGCACTATTCATGTGCAAAGAAGATCAATAGTTGTGAGGGTAGACCAAGAGTCACTCGGGAGTCCAAGAGTCCACTTGGGAATATGAAACAAGGAACAATTCTCTTGTATATCTGTACCATTAATGAAAGATAACTAGTGTGCTTTGATTCCTATACTTCTATCTTCATGAATTAATTTTATATGTACCGGTTTGGGCACCTTATAGTGGTATCAAATCCTATTATTGATATATGGCTTGTGTTCCCATGCGTGTATGCCGCTCTACCTACCCAACAATGCATTCTTCCCTCTGCTCTATGATATTCCACCTCAGTGTAACTCCTGATCTCTTATGATCCTGCGACCCGTTCTCACACTTGCCATATTCAATTTTCCATTGCTCCTCCTCAGTCCTACAATTTGTCCAAGCATTTTTTTTCCTGTCGTTCTGCTTGACAGTCTTCCAGCCAAACACTCCATATCCTCTAAATGTTTCTCCTCAGTACATAGTGCTAAAATATCTATCGAATTGCATCTTTTCATTATTCTCTATCATTTCCCTCTGCATTCGCAGACATGCACTACCAATATTCTCTGCAAAAAAAAAAAAACCTAAATCCTAAATCCATTTTAGTTTTACCTATTGCGGGCTCTACTCTCAGTTTTATCTCTACATGATTTATCTTTATGATCCGATACCTCATCTATGCGTTCCATACCCTATCTCTTTGCATGAGCGCATGAACTTGACACTCAATCCTGTGGGTCGATATATTTGTTGGTGCATCTATGTGTCATTTGACAAACCATTCATTTCCTCCATGATTTGCCTCTGCATATTCAAATTTTACTATACTCCTCATGCACGCAACATCAACGAAGGTTAAACACACAAAACAACATCCTCAGTATTTACGCATTTGGTAGTAAAGGTGAAGAGATGCTCGCATTATTGGTACCCACAAGAGTTATTAATTTGCAAATGCTTTGCGTTGATTCACACATGAATATTGGAATTGTTGATGGTCGTGTTAGGCGTGCCTTCACACTTATAGAAAAAACCGTAAATTTTCAACATTCAATCCAAGTTGTGCATTTGCTATATGAATCTGTGTGTTTTCTCTCTCCAAGTGTAATACCCCATTTTGACCCTTAGGATATATTAACTTTTAATGTAAATATTGTATGCATGTGATGTATGTTTTCCTAGAGTGGAGCTCATGGCCAAGGCCCCACTAGTGGATGCTTGAATTTTATTTAAAATGAAAGTATTAGATATTATGTTACCCATGTGCTATTTAGCCATGGAACATTGTAAATTGATGTAAATAAACATCATGCAATAAAATACCAAAATTAGCTATGGAAGCAACTAATGAGAAGGGGCCATGTGTATTCACTAGGGAGTGGTGAGGGGGTTGTGGGATTGAACCATAAACTTTCAAATGTCATCTTGAGAACCCATCTGACTTTCTTTGCTGACATTTAATTCAGTTGTAAGGGAGTTGTTGAGAAATCAGTCCATGGCTTCAATGGAGCATGGGCACCTAGAAATTCGTATGGAAGGTATGGGCTCTGTTTTTATTGTACCACAAGTCACTCTAACTCATGGGAATGGGTTTTTCCTCATTCCCATTCCATGGTGGAACATCCTAGCATCAGTTTTCATCCAAAAACGAATGCCCAGCAGTGACAAAAATCAGAAATCGCAACTTTGAAAGAACCCACATTTTGTTGAAGAGCCATAAACGCCCAAAATTGGTATTTGACAGTAAAATGAAATGGGGGATCCATAGATATGAACCTTGGGGCAAAATTGAGAGTATTAGATACCCCGAAATCCATTGGAAAACCCAGTTTTTATAGCCCAAAAAAATAATGACAGGATTGAGTTATTTGATGACAGAATTGTGAGAAATCCAAGTGTGGATGTTTGAGAAGGGAATTGGATTGGTTGAATTTAGCTTGAAATGTCTGTAGCTCTGGGGTTGAGCTTACTGGCTTAGAATCCTCCTCATTTTCTTATTGCATGCTTGATAAACCCAACTATGTGTTGGTTTAGCATGACTGTTTGAGTGAAACCATGGCTACGAGTAAGCCCATTTAGTTCCTCCTTAGTGGATACACAATCCAGCTCGGGGGTGGTATCTCGGCTGAAAGAATACAGTATCGACAGAGACCTATGGTTGGGTGGAGCGTTTCTCTCACATAGCCAGTTGTTGGACAACTTCATCACAAAGATAAGTGTTTCTTGAGGTTAAATCATGCTATTATGTGTTCTGTAATGTGTTAGTTAATGACTGTTAATTGTATGTTGAATGCACGTCTTAGTATGATTGATATGAAGTTTGCGCATAGCATGAAGAAGGGGAATGATTCTCTATGTTAGATTCATGATTTTCTTGGGATAGATATGCTGATGCATTCTAGTTTGTGTGTGTGATAATATGTTTAAATTCCACTGTGTTTGCTTTAGTTTGAATCTACACACATGAAGTTTAATTTATTTATGAAATTGATGGCTTAAGAATGGGACTGAGATAGTCAAATAAGCTCAGTATGTTTGCTCATGTTCCCTCCCTTGCAACGGATTGATGGGAGGGGATGTGACAAAGTGGTATCATAGCCCATTTTGCAGCACTGGGGTTGCTTGGGCCAAACTCTGAGTTTGCAGGCGGATAACAGAATGTTCTAACGTGGTATTGGTGAAGTTTGGGTGTCATTTTGTTATGAAAAAATGGTAGGATCAGAGTTCTCAGATGTGGTAGAGGATCACACCATTGCATAGATATCTCCAATAGATTTCCAACGGTACCAGACTTGCCTGATTTGCTTGAGGGACGAGGAAGATATGAGCCCCGCAAATGCACAGGTTGCACACAGGTTGTGCACAGGTTGCGCAGGTGGTGCACAGGTTGCGCACAGGTTGCACACAAGTTGCGCAGGTGGCGCACAAGTGGTGCACAGGTTGCGCACAGGTTGTGCACAGGTTGCGCATAGGTTGCGCAGGCGGCGCACAGGTTGTGCACAAGTTACGCACAGGTTGCGTAGGTGGCGCACAGGTGGTGCACAGGTTGCGCACAAGTTGCGCACAGGTTGTGTACAGGTTGCGCAGGTGGCGCACAGGTTGTGCAGGTGGCGCACAGGTTTTGCACAGGTTGCACACAGGTTGTGCAGGTGGCGCATAGGCTGTGCACAGGTTGCAAAGGGAATTAAAAAGGAAAAGTAGTCAAACCCAGAAATTCATTAAAGATGAATGGTATATCGGAACGGAGATCCGCAAGTTTCTAAGTATTCCTTGTTATATGGAATAACTTCGCCTGATAGAAAATTTCTCCTAAATATTCCTAGATTTACTTCTACAGGTGGCTGAAGTTGGCAGTTCAGGATATTTTGCAACTGTGTAAAAGTGCAGAATTTTTGGTAAAAATTGTCATTTTTTAAGTAATGTAAATTCCACACCCGAAGTCGGAATGGAGCATGTAGATAGGCATTGGAAAGCTTATCCAGTAGAGAACAATGTTTCATCACCAGAATTCAAATGAGGTTGTCATACCCCATAGATATGTAGAGCAGAAAAGTGCCAGTGACTGTCTTGACAAAATTGTTGTTGTCAATATGGACAATTCCTAGAATTGCATGCCTAGAAGTACCAGAGACCATGAAATTGAACTAGCTATGATGTGGAAGAGGAAGATCATGCAATGATGAGGAATTGGAAAGGGAAAATTCCTTAACCCTTGTCTTACTAACTGTATTTATATTTTATAAGATTTATGTGCATAAAATTATGGCATGAATATGCATTGGTTGGCATATTAAGAAATATTGCACAGTGCATGAGCAGATGTTTGTGCACACATATGATATTACATATTAGTAAAAGTAGTGAGGTTCTACATATGCAATGAACCACTAATGGTAAATATTGTGGTTGATAATCACTATTGGTGTTGGTTTTGGTTGTAGGACCAAAGACAACAGAATCATGGCTAAAGATGTTGATGATGTTGTTCCATGAGGCCAAAAACCTTATGAAGAAAATGCTAGGGCAGAAAATCCATGATCAAGAGGTTGGTGGAAGAATTATGTAATCCTCTGCAAGAGACCAACGGATTAGGTAACATCAAAAGTGTAAATTGAAGCCATGCAGGTAATGGTTTACTTATGATGATTGCATAAGTGTTGAAAGGGGATTGGGTAAGAATCCCTTGAACCATATTTAATAATCATAAAATGGTATGCATTTAGACTTGAAATGCATTCATGTGAATTCCATACTGCCATAGTGTGGTGGAGCATGGAGTGGCGAAGGAAAGAGGTCTCATACCATGTGACTGTTTAGAAATTTAGATTGCATTCATATAAAATATATCGTGCCATGTGTATGTTGGTTATGAGATTAATAATCAAAGCAAGTGAGGACTGGTGGTCCTGATTATGGTAATGCATGCTATATGAGGTGGTCATGTTTCGGACAGAATATGTTTGAATGCATAATATTCATGAACCAATGCAAGGTAGCATTGAGTGAATATGCATTAAGAAATTTTATAAATCTTGTGGTTATGCCTTGAATGAATGCACTTGAAAATCTTGTGTAAACATTGTAGATGTGCATGCATGTGTGTGGATGCACATGTTGTGATGCATTGTGTGAATGCACGGTTGTGATGTGTATGATTCATTGCAATTAGATAATAGATGAAATGATGAATTGTCAAAAATTATGAGATCATTTCATGAGATGCTATGAATGCAGAATAGTAAGTGCATGAAGAGGACAATCATGATCGAGGGGCTATCGGAATACTCTGTGGAAGGGCAGAGTTGTATAAATCATAGGACTGAGAAATGATGCGTATCTAAAAGTCTCATTTAAATTGCATGAATGCTGTGACTGTACCTTGCAATTTTAGTATGATAATGATGCACGTGATGTAAATGAGTTTTGGTGATATTGATATGTTAACAGCTCGAAGTGTTTGAATTATGAAATGTTATAATTCTGAAAATGCTTTAGTGACTGTTGCAGCAATGAAATATTATATGCATGGAGACTTACAAGTGTTTGGCTAGTTGAAATTTCTGTTTACAGGTAGATTGTTCTAGGCATGGCAATGAGGGTAAGACCATGATGAAGGCTAGAATCTACCATGTGAAAGAGCCAAACCTCATGAGAAGGATCTCATGGCTGTGAAATAGTTTATGTGCAGAAGAGATTGTCAATTCAGATTTGTAAATCTCAGAATTGGAATTTTGCTAATAAATGACTAATGACTATTTGGCTGATATAAAATGTGTCAGGAGGACGTGCTGTAAGTAGATGCTCATGTATGGCAGCGGGCGTAAGACCATTATGGGAAAAGTGGTGTCACTTACAAGAGCCAGACAATATGAGGCTGACCTTATGGTTGAAACAAATCAATTTATGTAGGAGACAGAACTGTAAATTCATATTGAATTTAATTATTAGTGCCATTGATTGGTTATGAAACAATCAGATTTGAATTTTATTGTTAAATGTTGCTGACTGTTTGGATATTTAATAAGTGTACCAGGAAGACACATTGCAGTAAGACCATGTGTGATGGCTTGCAGAAGCCAAACTAGATGGGAAGGACCCCATCCTTTGGAAATGGGTTTCGGGTGAAACACCATTGGAAATTTTGATAATGTCCCATCTACACTGCATGATTGGCAAATAATATGAGTGAGATGGTAGATTATGTCAGTAAGACATATGAGAGTTATGTAACATCAAAAGGAGTTGGGATGAAAAACCGAGGGACTGTCAACTCAGAGAAGGGAGCCCCCATTCCTCATTAATAAAGGAAGACTACATCTGCAAATGGATAAGTGTTCTTTGAGAATATGCATGTTTAATTGTTAGATTAAATATGCAGAGCATGTTTTGATTTTATTTCCATTATGGAATATTGCTTGAGTATGAGTAGGGCCTACATGAATCACATTAGAAAGGGGTGCACACTTTTATGATGCTGGGTTATGACAGGACTGTTAATATTGATTACACCCTAAGGGAATGGACACATTCCCGGTGTTTCAATGTTGGATAATGAATGTTATGAAATGTGTTTACAGTTTTAGAGCAACAATATTGATGAGTTGCTTATCCTTCTTGTGCTATCAGCTTACACAGATGCAATTTGGTCATTGCACGATAAACGACAAAGTGAATAAAAGGGTACTCAAGAGGACTGTATGAGCAGTGGTAACCTTTGTGTAGTGTGAGTGGGTATCATGGGGCCATGATAGCCTGCAGTTAAGAAAGTCACCTAAAGAGTTCCTAAAGGGAACCACTGGTTTGCACAAGAGAAGGAGTGCCATCCTTGTGTGGGTGAAGAATTGTTATGCGCATGAATGGTTGTGATACGTGTGAAAGGCTGATGCAAGCCTTAGGCGGAGTAGTAGAGCCTTGACCTATAATGGTCGGTGGCGCAGTTTCCTTTCATTGGCTGATGACCCAAACGGATGTGCTGGCTCAACAATGGAGAGGGCCAAACAGGTATGGGACTGGTTGGGAACCACCAAATGCTTGGTAAATCCAGTCGGTGTGAAGGCATACTGGTAGGGCATTAATTATTTGATGTTGTGGAGCAGCCTGCGCACTGGCCAAACATCCCAGTCCGCAGGAGGATCCCAAGGCTTGTAAAGTAAAAGAAGGACCCTGTGGACCAAAGTGGAAATGCCCAATACATATAAGTATTCATTTTCATTTAATTCTTGTTTGGAATATTGAATATTTCAAGTATAAGTCTTCTAACAGCTAAGTTGATACACTATTGTTTCTTGTTGGAAACCTTGGTCATTGCAGGAAAGCAAGGACCCTGAAAGAACTATAAATGCTTGGTAAATCCAGAGGGTAACTGGTTGGGCACTATAAATTGCTTGTAAATCTAGAGAGTGACTAGTTGAGCATTAACTATTTGATGTTGTGGAGCAGCTTGCGTGCTGGCCGAACATCCAAGACTATTTGATGTTGTGGAGCAGCTTGCGTGCTGACTGAAAATCCAATACTATTTGATGTTGTAGAGAAGCCTGCGTGCTGGCCGAACATCCAAGACTATTTTATGTTGTGGAGAAGCCTGCGTGTTGGCCGAACATCCAATATTATTTGATGTTGTGGAGTATCCTGCATGTTGGCCGAACATCCAAGATTATTTGATGTTGTGGAGCAACCTGTGTGTTGGCCGAACATCCAAGATTATTTGATGTTTTGGAGCAGTCTGCGTGCTGGCCGGACATCTAAGATTATTTGAAGTTATGGAGCAGCCTGCGCGCTGGCCGAACATCCAAGTCCATAGGCGATCCCAAGGCTTGCAAAGCAAAGCAGGACCCTATGGACTAAAGAGGAAATGCATAATACAGATAAGTATTTGGTTATCTTGCAACTTCTTACTTATTCAATATGAATATACATGTGTACATGATTTGGTTATGATTTCCTAAACTCTTGTTTAAAGATAAAACCTATGAAAATAAACTAAACATGTGAATTAATTCAATGTTTGAGTGTAGGTATTGTTGGAAGAAAGGACTTTGAAAGCATCTTAAGGATGCATGTGGACATATGACTGTCCTAAAAGGATCAGCTTGCGCAGAAATGAATGATGGTGCTAGTGGACTTGTGGGGGTCCTAGCAGCCAAGGGGGTTATGGATCGCCATGTGGAAAGGTTCCATGGTTGAGTTATCTGAGGTAGACCATATACACTAAGTGTCATAGCCAAGAAGGGCAGGTCAAGCATTCACGTTGAAGTGAAAGAGACTAGGAGCATGAAAACCACAGTGGTGGTGTGGGTTCTAGAATGGAACAAGACGAAGAGGAGAAAAATCTTACTGCTCTCTCTTTCCTTTTTATTGATGCATTTATAAAAACAGAAAATTGATGAATGCATGTATGGATAGAAGTAGAGTGTGTTTATTTGCTTGAAATAAATTGTGAATGCTGAAGTAGTTAATTCCCTGTGAAAGAATGGACATGAATGAGCTCATGTACCTATTGGGAAAGCATGAAAAGTATGAAAGTCTCATGGATAAAGCATGGACTACACATGTCAATTGAAAATTAATTGACTGATTTTAATGTTTATATTATGCTTGGCCTAACAGAATTACAATGATTCATTTCACAGGTGAGAAAGTGAAGCTAATTTATTACAATTGTTGCAAAGCAAGTGCTATTTGTGAGCAAAGTGAGAACCAGCTGCACACAAAGACCATGGTAGCAGACCATAGGCTGTTGGAATTGGCTGAAAGTCTTCTTCAAACAATTTCCAAGACCCAAGAAAACCTTGGAGAAATGCTCAAGATATAGAAGAAGTAGAATGAGATGAACCACAAGGTTTTGCAGGACTTTAGTTGTCTGCAAAGGGAGGTAAAAAGCATTCTAGATGCAATCAGTAGTAGAGGAGACATTGGGTCAATGAAGAGGCATTCATCCAATCGGTCCAATAAGAAATTTTCCAGGTGGGAAGACTCAAAGGAGATTGAGCAGGTAAAGATGAAGCAGCCAGTGAAATGTTGGAAATGTGGAGGACATCATTGCCTCCGCAACTACCCAACAAGGGAACATCAAGAGGGTAGCAGCCATAAATTTTTCAGAGTTGTGGATGAGTTGAAAGGTCAGAACCAACAGGAGAAGTTTGTGGAAGCCAAGGGACTTGGTCCTGAAATTTCAAAGTAAAGTATATAATGTAGGGTAGATCTGCAAAATGTTTTGAAAATTTTGGACGTGTAAATTGTATATGCATTCCTAAGTATTGGAACACCGAGGAAGGTGTTATTCTAAGGGGGAGGGGATTGTAATAACCCATTTTGACACTTAGGATATATTAGCTTTTAATGTAAATATTATATGCATGTGATGTATGTTTTCTTAGCGTGGAGCTCACGACCAAGGCCTCGCTAGTGGATGCTTGAATTTTATTTAAAAGGAAAGTATTAGATATTATGTTACCCATGTGCTATTTAGCCATGGAACATTGTAAATTGATGTAAATAAACATCATGCAATAAAATACCAAAACTGGCTATGGAAGCAACTAATGAGAAGGGGCCATGTGTATCCACTAGGGAGTGGTGAGGGGGTTGTGGGATTGAACCATAGACTGCCAAATGTCATCTTGAGAACCCATCTGACTTTCTTTGCTGACATTTAATTCAGTTGTAAGGGAGTTGTTGAGAAATCAGTCCATGGCTTCAATGGAGCATGGGCAGCCCAGAAATTCATATGGAAGGTATGGGCTCTGTTTTTCTTATACCACAAGTCACTCTACCTCATGGGAATGGGTTTTTCCTCATTCCCATTCCATGGTGGAACATCCCAGCATCAGTTTTCATCCAAAAATGAATGCCCAGTAGTGAGAAAAAACAAAAATCGCAACTTTCAAAGAACCCACGTTTTGAAGAGCCATAAATGCCCAGAATTGGTATTTGACAATAAAATCTAATGGGGGATCCATAGATATGAACCTTGGGGAAAAATTGAGAGTATTAGATACCCCGAAATCCATTGGAAAACCTAGTTTTTATAGCCTAGAAAACTAGTGATGGGATTGAGTTATTTGATGACAGAATTGTGAGAAATCCAAGTGTGGATGTTTGAACAGAGGATTGGATTGCTTGAATTAAGATTGAGATGTCTGTAGCTCTGGGTTTCAGCTTAATGGATTAGCATCCTCCTCCTTTTCTTATTGCATGCTTGATAAACCCAACTGTGTGTTGTCTTAGCATGACTGTTTGAGTGAAACCATGGTTGTGAGTGAGCCCATCTAGTTCCTCCTTAGTGGATACACAACCCAGCTCGGGGGTGGTCTCTCGGTTGTAAGAATACAGGCTAGACAGAGAACTATGGTTGGGTGGAGCGTTGCTCTCACATAGCCAGTTGTTGGATAGCTTCATCACAAAGATAAGTGTTTCTTGAGGTTAAATCATGCTATTCTATGTTCTGTAATGTGTTAGTTAATGACTGTTAATTGTATGTTGAATGCATGTCTTAGTATGGTTGATATGAATTCTGTGCATAGCATGAAGAAGGGGACTGATTCTCTGCGTTAGATTCATGATTTGCTTGGGATAGATATGCTAATGCATTCCAGTTTGTGTGTGTGATAATATGTTTAAATTCCGTTGTGTTTTCTTTAGTTTGAATCTGCACACATGAGATTTAATTTATTTATGAAATTGATGGCTTAAGAATGGGACTGAGATAGTCAAATAAGCTCAGTATGTTTGCTCATGTTCCCTCCCTTGCATCGGATTGACGGGAGGGGGCATGGCACCAAGCATTCAAGGAGATAACTTGACCCGTGAATTCTCCATCTCCTCCATTGTTCCATGCGTGGGATCTCATATAGAGGAAGGAAAATGTGGTGCCTCCACGCAGGAAAGAGGTGAGCCTTCAGATGATTGATGTAGACTTCATTGTTGTGCTTTGATTATGGAGTTATGGTTCTTTGCAAGAGGAGTTACAACTGTTGGGAATGTTATATCTCTTCACATGGTGGCTATGTGTACAACACGATCCCTTGTCGGGCGTGTCCGGAGGGGGGGGTAGTCCGACAGGGCCCACCCCCTACGTTTCGGATCGTTAGGCCCCCAAAGTCCTCGCGTAGCGCAAATTTTTTTGGGTTGCTTTTTGCTTTTTCGCGATTTTCGACCCATTGTACTCTATCTAATCTTGGTAAAAGGGATTAGGGTTGTAACCTAATTTCGGGTAAACGAATTAGGGTTTTAGATGCTGTGGAATACCATATATTGTAAACATATAATGAAAAGGAGCGGTGCGGCTCTAAGTTTTGTTGGTTTTTCCCGGTTAAGGGTTTCTAGGTGAAAATCTCTGTCTAATGTGTGTGCCATTGTGTATTTTCTGTTAATGCTTAAGAATCAGTATAAGTTTGTACTTCACTGTTAAGGTTTAAAAACTTACATTTGGTATCAGAGCATTTTTTGGGTTCAGAGGGACACCTTTGTTTCCAAGGGTTTGGCTCGATCTTGGATTTGTGATAAACCTGGTTTCAGTGAGAGCTTTGCAGCGGTGATTTATTTTCTTTAAAGAATGGCGAGCAGTTCTAGATTCGAGATTGAGAAATTTAATGGTCAGATCTTTGAGCTATGGAATCTCAAAATGGAAGATCTTCTGGTAGATAGAGAACAATGGATCGCAGTAGATCCAGGTACCATGCCCACTGGTGCGGTAAAAGAAGAATGGGAAAAGCTGGAAAGGAAAGCAAGGAGTACCATTCGTCTTTGCCTCGTAGATTCGGTGTTGGTGAACGTATCTGGAGAAGACAGTGCAAAGAATCTATGGGATAAACTGGGAAATCTGTATCAATCAAAGTCCCTGGTAAATAAGTTATTTCTGCGAAAGAAATTGTACCTTCTGAGGATGACTGATGGAGACTCTGTGTCAGAGCATCTAAACGCCTTCAATACTCTGGTAAGTCAGTTGACATCTGTTGGTATTACAATTACTGATGATGAAAAATGTATTAGTCTGTTGTGCTCTTTACCAGATTCATGGGATAATCTGGTTATAGCTATTGGGAGTAATGCAACCACGCTAAACTTCGATGATGTGGTTGCATCCCTACTATCGGAGGAAATGAGGCGGAGATCCATGGATAGTTCAACCAAGGATGCCTTATTTGTAATAGGTCGCCCTGGAGACAGATCTAAAAATAAGTCTTCAAGTGGTAGATCTAAATCTAAAGGGAGATCTAAATCTGCAGCATTAGAGAAATTTTGAGGTCAAAAAAGGGCCTCAAAACAAAGAAAATGTACTATAAAATACAACCAATCACATTCTAGTAGATGACATCATCCCCCTTGGTGAGGTGGCATTGCATGAGTTAAGAATGCTTATTTGTCAAATTTTCTATGGTGGATGAAAACACATAGTTAACCAAGGTAGTGGTGTAAGTACTTTTAAGTCATAAAGTAAAGTACTCATAATGATAGTCTTTTCATAAAATAATATTATTGTCATTTTCAAGTAAAGTACTCATAATAAATGTCTTTTCACACTTTCACATAAAATAATATTATTGTCATTTTCAAGTGAAGTACTCTTAATTCATAAAGAAAGTCCTTTCACATTTTTTTATAAAATAATATATTATCATTTTTATGTTTTTAATTTTAAATTATATATTCACTCCATTCTATTTAATAACATAATGTCAAACTAATAAAGAATAATAATAGATTTAATAAATAATAATAATGCAATGTGGATTATAATAATATTATTAACATTTTACATGTAAATAAATTCTCAATTAAATTACATTATTAAATTCATGAGAAAAGTACTAAATATAAAAAGTCAACATAAAATTTAAAAAAAAACTCTTAATAATGTTTTTTATTATTTAATCTCATTTGCAAGTTCAAGACAAATAAATGTTAAAGGACAATACATTTTTGGGAATTTACAATGAATCTTAGTCACATCAATGTAGACTTATTTTATTAATTTTATTTCTAGTGAATTTTGAAAAGTAACTCAACCGTGGTTATTTATATTGTGCATAGAAAATAGTGTGGGAGGTGACTTGTCATATATACCTACCCCATAAAACCCCCAATTCATAATATTTTAATATATCTCATATTTTTGTAGTACATCTCTTAGGAGGCCCTTTTTTGACCTCAAAATCTCTCTAATGGACCTTCTGTAAGAAAATGCTGGAAGTGCGGAAAAGCTGGGCATTATAAGAAGGATTGTAAATCCAAAAATACTGATAAAAGCAGAGGACCTAATGATGCTCCATCCACAGATGGGAAAGAATCTACAGAGGAAGGAGGAGATGTGTATATGGAATCTTCAAGTACACATGCAGAGCATGATTCGTGGTTGATTGACTCAGGTGCGTCTTATCATATGACTCCTCACAGGGAGTGGTTTTCTGAATACAAAAAGTATGATGGAGGAGATGTATTTTTGGGAGACAACTCGGTGGCGAAAATCATAGGTCGAGGAAAGATCAAGCTACTGCTCAAAGATGGAAGGGTTAAAACTCTTCCCGGGGTTCTGCACATTCCAAAGCTGGCTAGAAACCTTATATCTGTAAGTAAAATGGATGATGCAGGTGTGAAAACTTTATTTGAAAAGAACACATGCAAGATGGTTCGAGAATCACTGGTGCTGATGAGGGGAGTTCGGATTGGAACTCTATACAAGCTGTTGGGAAGCACCTTCAAAAATGGATGTAACAGTACTATTGTTCCTGAGGGTAAACATGAAGGAGACAGAGTCCTTACTGTCTCTAGTGAGAAGACATCGCTATGGCATCGAAGGCTGGGACATATTGGAGAGAAGGGTCTTCGACTATTACAAGGTAAAAGTATGGCTGAAGGCATGTCTGATTTCACATTAGATTTTGATTTCTGTGAACATTGCTTATATGGTAAACATAATCGGGTAAGATTCTCATCTGGTGTTGTAAGAGCTAAAGGAATCTTAGAGTTAATACACAGTGATTTTTTTGGACCTGTGCCTATTCCATCACTAGGTAAATCTGTGTATTATGTTTCATTTATAGATGATTTCTCAAGAAAAAATTGGATTTATTTCCTACATAAGAAATCTGAGGTTTTTAAAAGATTCAAAGAATTTAAGGCTCTTGTAGAGAATCAAACTGAGAAGAAAATAAAAGTACTCAGAACAGATAATGGTGGAGAATTCTGTGAAAGTGAATTTGAGGAGTTCTGTAAAACGTGTGGAATAGCAAGGCAAAATACTACTCCATACACACCTCAACAGAATGGGGTTGCAGAAAGGATGAACAGGACATTGATGGAAAAGGTAAGGAGTATGCTCAGTGGTGCAGGGCTAGCACAACAATTGTGGGCAGAATCTGTTGACACTGCGTGTTACTTAGTGAATAGGACACCCACATCAACGTTGGTTGACAAGACACCTCATGAGGTTTGGATTGGTAAGAAACCCTCTCTCTCTCATCTCAGAGTATTTGGGTGTGATGCTTTTGTACATGTTCCAAAGGAGAAAAGGAGCAAGTTGGATAATAAAGCGGAAAAATGTATCTTCATTGGTTACAAGGATGGAGTGAAAGGTTACAAGCTGTGGAACCCAGTAAAAAGGCAAACAGTTTACAGTCGAGATGTGATCTTCAGAGAAGTTGAAAGCACTTCCAAGATTGAGGATTTACCGAAGGAAAAGGATTCAGAGAAGCTACACTTTGATATCAAGGATGAAAGAAGTGATTCTTTTGAGGAACCAGATTCGTCTGAATCAGATGAGGAGGCAGAATCATCTGAATCAGATGAAGAGGCGGATCCACAGACTCCGGTATTAAGGAGATCTGACCGAGTAAGAAGGCAAGTTGAAAGGTACAGTCCCCCTGATTTTCATTCTAATTTTGTGTTATCTATTACTGATGATGATCCTAGAACTGCTAAAGAGGCAATGGATTCAGAAGATAGTAAACTATGGAAGAAGGCCATGATAGAAGAAATGGATTCCTTGGACAAAAATGAGGCATGGGATCTGGTTGAGTTGCCAGAAGGAAGAAATCCTGTTGGAAGCAAATGGGTATTCAAGAAGAAGTTAAATGCAGCAGGTAAAGTGGAGAAGTACAGGGCTCGACTAGTAGCGAAAGGTTATTCCCAAATTAAGGGCATCGATTTTGGTGATATTTTTTCACCTGTTGCAAAATTGACTTCTATTAGATTTCTTCTATCTATTTCTGCTGCTTTTGACCTTGAAGTAGAACAGATGGATGTAAAGACGGCTTTCCTACATGGAAATATTAATGAAGAGATCTATATGAAGCAACCAGAATGGTTTGTGGTGAAAGGAAGAAAGGAGCTTGTCTATAAGCTGAAAAAATCTCTCTATGGATTGAAACAATCTCCAAGAATGTGGTATCAAAAATTTGATACTTATATACTGGGACTTGGTTTCTCAAGGAGAAAAGCTGATCACTGTGTTTATTTTAAGCTAACTGGTGATCATTTTATTTATGTAATATTGTATGTTGATGATATTTTTCTAATTGGAAACAACAAGGAAATCATCAAGGATGTCAAAAATCAGCTGTCATCTGAATTTGACATGAAAGATCTTGGTGCTACAAATTTTATTTTGGGCATGGAAATAAAAAGAGATCATGAAAATAGGAAACTCTGGTTAAATGAGAGGAAATAGCTTGAAACGATATTGAAGAGATTTAATGTGCAGGAAAGTAAACCAGTGAAGGTGCCCATTCCTGTAGGTGTAAGGTTATCTGCAGAATAGTGTCCCACGACACAAGAAGAGGTAGAGGACATGTCTCATGTTCCCTATGCTAGTGCAGTTGGCAGTCTGATGTATGCCATGGTCTGTACTAGACCAGATATAGCCCATGCAGTGGGAGTTTTGAGTAGATACATGTCAAAACCAGGAAAGGAACATTGGACTGCGGTAAAGAGGGTCTTCAGGTATTTGCGTGGCACTACAGATTTTGCAATCTGCTACCAAGGAAGACCCGGTCTAAACAGAGAGATAGATATACAAGGATTTGCTGATGTTGACTGGGCTGGAGATCTTGATCACATAATATCTACAAGTGGCTACGTTTTTAATCTATTTGGAGGAGTAATCAGTTGAATGAGTAGAAGACAAGCTGTAGTTGCACTCTCAACTACAAAAGCTGAATACATGGCAGCTACCCATGCAAGTAAGGAAGCTGTATGGTTGCAAAGATTGTGTTCAGGTATTGGTTTTATTCAGAATGCAGTAAAGATTGGCTGTGATAGCTCAAGTGCAATATTTCTAGCAAAGAACCCTGCTTATCACTCGAGGACAAAGCACATTGATGTGCAGTACCATTTCGTCAGAGACATGGTTGAACAAAACAAAGTGTTGCTGGAGAAGGTTGACACTTTGGTAAATGTTGCAGACTCTTTGACAAAGTTTGTGAGTACTCAGAAGTTCTCTTGGTGTAAAGAGAACATGGGCATTGTTGCCCTGAATTGTTAAAGTCATAAATTTCTCCTGTATGTGAAGAGAACAAGTGGGAGAATGTTGGGAATGTTATATCTCTTCACATGGTGGCTGCGTGTACAACACGAACCCTTGCCCAGTAGTGATTCGCCTGCATTGGGCGCGTCCGGAGGGGGGGGTAGCCTGACAGGTCCCACCCCCTTCGTTTCGGACCATTAGGTTCCGAAAGGCCACTGAGGGGTCCATTAGGCCACCGTAGTCTGCGCGGAGCACAAATTTTTTTGGGTTTCTTTTTGCTTTTTCATGATTTTCGACCCATTGTACTCTATCTAATCCTGGTAAAAGGGATTAGGGTTGTAACCTAATTTCGGGTAAACGAATTAGGGTTTTAAATGCTGCGGAATACCATATATTGTAAACATATAATGAAAAGGAGTGGTGCGGCTCTAAGTTTTGCTGGTTTTTTCCCGGTTAAGGGTTTCCAGGTGAAAATCTCTGTGTAATGTGTGTGCCATTGTGTATTTTCTGTTAATGCTTAAGAATCAGTATAAGTTTGTACTTCACTGTTAAGGTTTAAAAACTTACAACAACCTCTCTTTTGGTGTTGGACTAATATTGAGAATTTGAGGCTATCTATTTCTCCCATAAATGCTTTCAACATGTTTATGAAGAGTTTCGAGCAGCACTACAAAGAGTTTCCAATGTTGGAGCATCGTGTCAACTGTTATATTGTTGTGGAATCCAATTCAACGACCATGGAAATACAAGTTATTCAAGGGAAAAGCACACCATGCAGTCAAAGATTGAACTATGCAGTAAATAACTATTTTTCTTTTTCTATGCTTGGCTTTAGAACTGCGCTTCTCATAGCATATGCTTTGCAAAGTAGTCTTCTAACTTTTACTTTACAAATTAACTGCGCAGATATTAACTACGCGGGGAGATTAACTGCACATTTCGACTTTCTACTGCACAGTTGAACTTCGCATAAATGCGTAGTTCTTTAACTTCGCAAACCCTTTTTACTATGCGTTACTCTTAACTTTGCAGAACTCTTAAACAAACTTTATATTGAAATATTTATTGTTAGGACATAAGAACCAAAACATTTACTATGAAACTTATGCGCAGTTACTCCTTATTAAAATAGAACTTTCACTTCGGTGAACTATTTGGAAATATTGATTTCTATTACAGACAGTAAATGTAAATAACATTTACAGAAGTAAATCTGGAGAAGATGTGTGACATGCAATATTCAACATTCTTGAGAATGAAACATAAAACTATAGACTTATATATTTACCACAGTAAACTGCGCAACTTGCCTCAATACATGGAAATGAGTTTTCACTTGATCTTTTACTTTCACAGAGCTTGGGCTCTTCATACACTTCACGGGATGAGCTTCTCCTCCTTTCACTCTTCTTACACATCTCTCTCCTGATTTTCAATTATCTTCTTCCATATATAAGAATTGCTAATCACTGACTTAAGATCGCTTCAAGGTGAAGCTACAGGGTTGCATTAAACACTGTAATTAATTTCTACCTAAGAATTCTTGATATGCAGAATACTAATGTAGTTACATAAATACTAACTTGACGTGCGTTGGATTGGCTGCAAACTGACTAACTTCTGACATTGCAGACTGACTGAGTGTCTGACAGAGCCTACGCAGACTAGATACGTTATCAGCTCTTTAATTACATTTTTCCAACACTGCCCCTTAATTATGAGCGAATGGGGATCATTAAACAAAATTAAAAATTACAAAATATTTCAGAGCCGAAACATGCTATGTTCATGATGAAGTTCATTGCGTAGAACTTGTCACTCCCAAACAACTTCATAGATATTGGAATGTGTCCCTTTCCAATGGTTTTGTAAATATGTCTACTACCTGATCTTCAAACCTGCAAAATTCTAAACATATTTCCTTGTTGTTTATCAATTCTCTAATAAAATGATACCTTGTGTCGATGTGCTTGGTTCTCTTGTGGAACACATGATTGTTTGACAGTGCGATAGCTGAATTGTTGTCGCAGTAAATGATTGTGGGTTCTTGATGGTTCTGCGACAGATCACTTAACATCCTTCGTATCCAAACGGCTTGACATGGAACACTTGTAGCTACAACATACTCTGCTTCTACTGAAGAAAGAGTTACTATGGGTTGTTTCTTTGAAGCCCATGATACAACACCCATTCCTACATGAAATGTATTCCCAAATGTTCTTTTTCTGTTCTCTATGTTGCCTCCATTATCGCTATCAATGTATCCAATGAGTTTGAAATTTTCTAAGGTTGAATACAAAATACCAAAATCTTTTGTTCCACTTACATACCTCAGAATTCTTTTACCTGCTTTCCAATGAGATTCTTTTGGTGACTCCATGAATCTTGAGATTAAGCCGACTCCATACATGATATCTGGCCTTGTTGCTGTAAGATACATAAGGCTTCCAACAAGCCTTTTAAACAATGTAGGAGCTGCATTGGATCCATCATCATCCTTGATTAATTTCAAACCTGTTATCACTGGTGTTGGAGCTGTCTTACAATTTAACATCTTAAATATGTTCAAGATATCACTTGCATACTTTGAATGAGATATAAATATCCCATTTTCAGTATGTTGGACTTCAATGCCCAGAAAATACTTCATAAGCCCCAAGTTAGTCATTTTGAATTCACTTTCCATGACTGATCTAAATTCTTCTATGCCAAAATCACTAGTAAATATTAAATCATCTACATACAGGAAAACAATTAGCTTATTACCTTGCTTGTTGATTTTTGTGTACAACGTTGGCTCACATTCACTTATGTGAAATCCATTCTGAATGAGGTAAGAGTCAATACGACTGTACCAAGCTCTAGGAGCTTGCTTTAAACCATACATCACCTTTTTCAGTCTGTATACTCCGTGTCCTTGTCCTGGAACTTCATAGCCTTGTGGCTGCTCCACATATACTTCCTCCTCCAAATAACCATTTAAAAATGCAGACTTAATATCCATTTGATAAATAGGCCATGTCTTATGAGCTACGATGGCCAAAATTGTTCTGATTGTGTCCATTCGAGCTACAGGTGCAAAATTTTCATTGAATTCTATGCTAGGTTGTTGTGTGAATCCTCTTGCTACCAATCTTGCCTTGTGCTTTTGCACATTTCCATCAGCATCTTGCTTGGTCTTATAAATCCATTTCACATTTATCACATCCTTGTCCTTAGGAACATCAACTAATTCCCATGTTTGATTTTTCTCAATGCATTCTATTTCTTCATCCATGGATTGTGCCCAAAATTTATCTTCGACAACTTATTCAAATGTTAGAGGATCATTAATTTGAGAAAATAATGCAAAAACCGAGAATGAATTGGGTGTACCAGTCTCATATATCTCACGCAGAATTTTTGTCTTTGTCTGAGTTGTTGGTGTCAAACTGCTTGATGGAGTTTGCTGCGCACTTGGTGTGCTTGTCGAAGTTGCTTGAACTGCGACTTGTGTTGGAGTTCCTTGTGCTGAAACATGTTGCACAGTCCTAGGAGTAGGTGGAGCTGCGACACTCCGATTCACATGCGGAGTCTCAACCACATCTTATGCAATGTCATCATGTTCAATATGTGACACGATTTTAACATTCTTCCCTACGGTTCCATTCCATGCTTCATTCTCTACAAACTAGACATCTCGACTGATAATAACTTTTCTTGCAACAGGATTATACAACTTGTATTTTTTTGTGTCTTCAGAATACCCAATAAAAATGCATTTTTGTCCTTTATTATCTAATTTCCTTCTTGGCTAATATGGAACATGTGCGTATGCTACACAACCCAAAAATTTTAAATATGAAACACTATGTTTCATACTTGTCCATGCTTCCTGTGGAACTTTGTTCTTCACTCTCTTCATCGGACATTGATTCATGATGTATACAGCAGTTGCCGCTGCTTCAACCCAATATTGACAGATGCATGACTGCCAACATAATACGCGCCATCTCCATAATGGTTCTACTCTTCCTATCTGTGATACCATTCTGCTGCAGTGTATACCGCACAGTAAATTTCTTCTGTATGCCATGATTTTTACAAAAGTTTAAGAAATCATTTGGCCTTATCCTCAAAGGAAACAAGTGATTGCTTGTAATCTATACTTCGGCAATTAACTGATTGCTTGGATATATGTCTTTGATCACACAATGCTTTCCTATAGTGTGAACTCTGTAACCTTTTTCCACCTGTTGTCCAATGCTCATTAAATTATGCTTCAAACCTTGAACATAATAAACATCAGGCATAAATTTATGCTCCCCCTATTTGGTTAGAATATCAACAATACCCTTACCCAAAACAGTAACTTGAATATTGTTTCCAAGTGTGACATCAGTTTGAACTAATTTATCTAGACTAGAAAATAGATTTAAATTACCAATCATGTGATTTCTACAACCTGAGTCCAAATACCATATGTCATTTGGACTTTCTTGGACAACATTACATTCAAGTGGAGATTCACATTCTAAGAACAGTGAGTTATTCGTAGTGTTGATGTTGCTTGACTGCGATTGACCTTGATTTCCTTGGTCATACTGCTTATTCCTGCATTCATATGCGAAGTGTCCAAACCTTTTACAGTAATGACATTGAATTTTTTATTTATCATACCTTTGTCCACTTGGCTAACTGGGGATCTGATTCTGACTTGTACCAGCGACATGTGCAGGGATGCTGCTACGACCTCCTCTTAAATAAATTCTTCCTCTGCCTCTAGAGTTTGATCTTCCCCTGCATTTTCCACGACTTATGGATGACTGTGCTATGAATGCACCTTCCAGTGATGTATCTGAACTGTTGATTCTATGTTCATGATTGATTAGAGAGGCTTGCAACTCATCAATAGTAAATTGGTATAAATCTTTTTTTTCTTCCAGAGTCACAATTAAAGATTCAAATTTATTTGGAAGAACTCTAAGAACTTTTTCAACAACTCTTTGGTCACCTAGATTTTCTCTATGAGTCTTCATTTGATTAACCAGACCAATAACACGAGTATAGAATGATTCTACCGACTCTGTATCTTTCATTGATAGAGATTCAAAATCTCTTCTAAGAATTTGTAGTTTGGCAGTCTTTACCTTATTCAAACCTTGATAGGAAGTTCCTAGTGTGTCCCACGCTTCCTTAGTTGACTGCATTGTTGCTACTCTTGGGAGTATGGATTCATGTGTTGCTTGATGTATGTGGAACAACGCCTTTCCATCTTTCTTCCTCTGTTCCTTCAGAACATCCTTCTCAGCTTGTGTGAGATTGTAGTATGCTGCCATATCTGCTGGTTCTACATAGTCATTCTGGACTATTTACCATACATCTTGAACTCTAAACAAAGCTTTCATAGTTAGAGACCAATATTCATAATTTTTATCAGAAAATATTGGAGTTTGCAAATTACCAGAAGTGGAAGCCATTCTTAACCTTTAATTTCTTTTCCCCTTATAAATAGAATTCCTACTTTCCGTAAACCAGGCTCTGATACCAGATCAAGGGAAAAGCACACTGCGCAGTAAAGAACTATTTTTCTTTTTCTATGCTTGGATTTAGAACTGCACTTCTACTAGCATATGCTTTGCAAAGTAGTCTTCTAACTTTTACTTCACAAATTAACTGCGCAGATATTAACTACGTGAGGAGATTAATTGCGCGGAGATTAACTGTGCATTTCGACTTTCTATTGCGCAGTTCTTTAACTTCGCAAACCCTTTTTACTATGCGTTACTCTTAACTTTGCGGAACTCTTAAAAAAACTTTATATTGAAATATTTCTTGTTAGGACATGAGAACCAAAACATTTACTATGAAACTTATGCATAGTTACTCCTTGTTAAAATAAAACTTTCACTTCGGTGAACTATTTGGAAATATTGGTTTCTTTTACACACAGTAAATGTAAACAACATTTACAGAAGTAAATCTGGAGAAGATGTGTGACATGCAATATTCAACATTCTTGAGAATGAAACATAAAACTATAGACTTATATATTTACCACAGTAAACTGCACAACTTGCCTCAATACATGGAAATGAGTTTTCACTTAATATTTTACTTTCACAGAGCTTGGGTTCTTCATACACTTCATAGGATGAGCTTCTTCTCCTTTCACTCTTCTTACACATCTCTCTCTTAATTTTCAATTATCTTCTTCCATATATAGGAATTGCTAATCACCGACTTAAAATCACTTCAAGGTGAGGCTACAGGGTTGCATTAAACACTGTAATTAATTTCTACCTAAGAATTATTTATATGCAGAATACTAATGCGGTACATAAATACTAACTTGACGTGCGCCGGATTGGCTGCAAACTGACTTACTGACTGACTGACTTTTGATCTTGCAGACTGACTGAGTGTCTGACAGAGCCGGCGCAGACTAGATACACTATCAGCTCTTTAATTACATTTTTCCAACAACTGTCCGCAAGCACACCATTCCCCATATGATCACGAGTATTGGCTCTACCAACTTTGTCCTTCATGGTGTACTATATCCTCTATCAAGCCCTTGATCGGTGATTAGATTGTGATATATCTCCCATCTCTCTCATCTCCCCAGAAGGTTCAATAAGGGATATATCTATTCAGATTCTACAGTCAAGATATGCTTGGAAAGTCTACTATTGCGTTGAAGGATGACTTATGGGACTCAATTCGAGTTTTTGATGTGTATTGCTCAATATTTTGAAATCAATATGCTACCTCCAAAGAACTGTCCCTTCTAGGGTTCAAATGGATTCTTTAAATATGGTATTAGCTCTAATGTGCCTCCCAAGTTGTGACACCTCTTTGACCAACACTTGATTATAACCCGATATTCCATCTAACATAGACATCATGCCAACCCCAATGACCCTTTGTAACAAGTTTTCCATGTTATGGAGCGAGTGATTATCTTTAAGTGAACACTGGTTGAGGTTTCTAAAGTCAAATCAAGTATTATTCCACCATTTTTCTTTCTAACCACAACCAAATTGGCAACCCACTCCAAGTGTCTTATAGGGGCAATGGTTTTTACTTCCAACATTTTTTCTAACTCTTTCTTGAAGAGAGGGGTTAACTTAGGATTAATCCTTCTCAACTTTTTCCTAAAAGTCATAGCACCTTCCTTAAGAGGGATAGTATGTTGGATCACATCTTCTTGATTAGACTTTAAGTCATCATGTGACCATGCAAACACATCCCTATATTCTCTCTCCAAATTCTCGATATCTCTTCTTTCTTCCAAAGTAGTGTTTCTACCCAACTTAATATTTTTGGACTAGACTCATAACTGATGTTCAAATCTATGTAGTCTTTGGGATCAATCACTTCCTTCTTCTTTTCAAAGGCATCGTCTCTATCAAAGTCACGTACCAAAGGAACAAGGCCAAGGGGTTACTTATCGTTTTCTAAATTTCAATCCCTTGATTCTCATCACCTTCGGATCTCCAATTAGATTGAAAATTAGCAAATGCACTTAAATTAATCATGAACCTGATGATTTGAGAATCATCATGAAATATTTTCCAATGCTCAATATTATTAGGGACATATGGCCTAAATATTTTTTCCAATGTACATTCTCCCATTAGTAAGTTCTTGCAAGGTTGCAAAGTGGAGGTTGCTACAACTAGATTATCAGCTAATGAGTTATGTTCCCTAGGAACTACCTTAATAGAAAATGCGTCAAATAACTCAGTGGTGTTCCAAAAAACATGCCTATAGCGCCTTAACCTCTCGTTTTTAGTCCCCAAACATTTCTTCACTTGTTGTACCACAAGATGAGAATCATTTTTGGCCCTTAGGACTTTAATATCCATGTCTCTAGCTACCTCAAGGCCCAAAATCAAGGCTTGATAATCAACCGCATTATTGGTAGATTTAAACTCTAATTGATAACCATAACTAAGCTTCTCCCGCTTTGGGAGAAGTGAAAACTATTCTTGCACCAGAACTTGTTCTTGAACAAGCTCCATCAAAGTTCATCTTCCAAATTTCCTTCTTTTCACACTTGCCCTTTTCTTCAAGGTTCCATTTATCAAAGTTTTCTTCCTTAAGTATGATTGGATCTATTAGGATATTGTGAATATGCATAAACATACAACAATACATTCGCTAACATGCAAAGCAAGAATCTACTAATATAGCCTTCTATCTACACAAGCAACAAATAACCATGTAAGAAATAAGAGACAAAAGAGCAAGAGACCAATACACTAGATATACGTGGTAAAACCCCAAATGGGGAAACATCCACAGGAAGGTTTGGTCTTCTTTATTCTTTAGAAATATCCAATCTTACAAGTGAGCTCATGTTCACATATGCTTCACAACTTTACATCAACATAAGAATACAAGTCTTGACATGTGCCCAAAATCTCCCCTTCACCTCTATTATATACCAAGAGGTATGGAAGAATCACATCCAAAATACATGCATGATAAATGATTTTCCACCTCTTTATATAATGAATGGTAATAGGAGAATATTTTTGCATGATGTATGTGGGATAACTAATTTTACATAAGATTAGATTTATTTATGCCATCCAATGCTAAATAAGACATCTTACGATATCATACTAGACATCATTACACATGTAATATTCAAATTACACTTCAAACACCCCCTCTTAATGATGACTGGGAGAACAACACATAAATGGAGGAAGTTGGCATTGCACTAAAATTCCCCCTTGATGAAAACTTTCCTCATTCCCAACACACTGCGAAGATGCATGAACTTTTCTTCTATCATATATTTGGTGAAGATATCGAAGCAACGACTTGCTTTTCTATGGGATACTCCAAACAAATAACACCATTCGCAACAAGATATCGAATATAATGAGTATTCAAGTCAATGTGTTTAGTCTTGGAGTGATGCATTGAGTTGCACCCAAGCTAAATTTCACTCTGATTGTTACATCTTAATTCGGTAGGAAACTTTTGAACCAGTCCAAGCTCTGTAAGAACATGCCAAATCCACACCACTTCTTTAGTTGCTTCCTTAGATGCCCTGTACTATTCTTCACAAAAATAAAGAGAAAAAGTTCTCAACTTCTTACTGGACCATGAAATCGGACCTGAATCAAGATGAAAGATGTACACTGCAATAGATCTTTTATATTTGAATCATCCCCTACCTAATTGGAATATGTATAACTAAGAAGTGAAACTGTAGCCCTGCTAGAATAGACAACACCATAATGTATTGTCCCTTATAAATGTATGAGAATCCTCTTTGTTTCTTTCCAATGATTTTCATGAGGCTTTTGCATTAACCTCGAAACCATGCTGACCGCAAAAGAGAGATCTAGCTTTCTATGTGTCAAATACATCAAACTCCCCACAAGTTGACGATTCAAAGTGGCATCAACAAGAGGACTGACACAATAAAAAATTAACTTTACACTGGATTGTAATGGCATAGGTGAAGGCTTACAATCACTTATATGAAATCGAGCAAGTAAATCTATCACATACTTAGGATGAGAAAGCAATATACCATCAACCATATGCCAAATATGTAAACCCAAAAAATAACGCAATAGGCCTAAGTTGGTCATTTCAAATTGATTTTTAAGATTATTCTTCATTTCCTGTATAAGTGTAAGCTTGCTACTAATAATAATAAGATCATCCACATAAAGTACCACAATGAGGACATCATCATCAAAGTTCTTAACATACAGATTTGGATTAGATATACACTACTTCAAACATTCTTTAAGAAATAAGCATAATTTTTCTCATACCAAGCTCTAGGTGCATGTTTAAGACCATATAAATACCTGTTCAATTTGCATACTAAACCTGAAGTTTTAGTAGTAATAAAACAAGGTGGCTATTGCATATAAATGTCTTCATGAAGATCACCATTCAAACATGCACTCTTGAAATCCATTTCGTGTAATTCCCATTGATAAGATGCATCAAGAGAAATAATCGTTCTTATTGTATTCATTTTAGCAACTGGAGCAAAAGTTTCAGTATAGTCAATACCTTCTTATTGAAAGAACCCTTTTCCTACTAACCAAACTTTATGTTTTTCAATCTGTCCATCTACAATAAAATTTGTTTAATATATCCACTTACACCCAACTAAATTATTTCCAAGAGGAAGAGGCACAAGAGTACATGTCTTGTGTTTCATTAAAGAGTCATATTCAACTATCATTGCTTTCTCCCATTCAGGTTTATCTTTAGCTTGAAAATAGGTAGAGGGGTCATCTATGGCCAATACTTTAGTCATAAGAGAAAATTCAGATCTAGTTCAACAAGTATCAAAAGGAATACCAATCTTAGAGCCTACAGATTCAAGAGTTTTTAGGGCCCAAACAAGAAGAGAAGTAGTGGTAGGAACCACACTAGTATCTTAGAGACATTCAGGAGGATCAATTGAAGAAGAAGGTGAACTATGATCAAGGATAGGAATAGAAGTAGCGGAAGGGGTAACATATATAGGATAAACAAAATATGAATGAAAATTCAATGTAACATGAGGCACAACAGACTCGGGAGGAGGAAAGACTTCATTGAATTGAACATCTTGTCAAACGAAAACACCTTGGGTAGATGTATCAAACAACCTATGCGTTTTGGAAGCCTCACAATAACCAATGAAAATACATTTGTGAGACTTGGGTTAATTTTTCCATTTTTCATCCAGAATATGTGTCCAACATTCACTGCAAAATATCTTAAAGTTACTAATATTGGGTTTTCTTCCATTCCATTATTCTTTGGGATCAACCTGCAAAATTGCTTTAGTAGGGACTCTATTCAAGATATAGTTAGCACAACAAATAACTTTATCCCAAAATGTTTATGTAATCCTTTAGAATAAAGCATTCATCTAGCCATTTCAATCAAAATTCTATTCTTTCTTTCAACTACCCCATTTTGTTGAGGTGTAAAAGGAAAAATCTTTTGATGTTGAATACCATGCTTAGATAAATATGAATTAAATTCATTTTTAGTGACTCCCCCCCATTCTCAGTTCTCAAAGTCTTAATACTTTTTCGAGATTCTTTTTCAACCATGGATTTAAAATCTTGAAATATACCAAAGGTTTCACTTTTATGTTTCAAAAAATAAACTCAAGATTTATGACTAAAGTCATTAATAGAATTAAGAAAGTAGACTGCATGAAACAAATAAGTTTCAAGAGGAGGACCACAAATATCACTATGAATTAGTTTCAATGGTTATTTAGCACGCCAAGCTTTGCCTTTATCAAACATTTTCTTCTGATGTTTACCAAGAACACAACCTTTACAAACACCTCTAGTAGAAGAAATTGAAGGTAAGCCAAGCACCATGTTAGCCATAATTCACATTTTACCATAGTTCAAATGAC
Source organism: Larix kaempferi (assembly GCA_027924585.1). Classification (NCBI taxonomy): domain Eukaryota; kingdom Viridiplantae; phylum Streptophyta; class Pinopsida; order Pinales; family Pinaceae; genus Larix; species Larix kaempferi. Next base: position 14,173,698 of record BSBM01000063.1, on the reverse strand, counting down.
CTAATATTTCATGTTATAATTTACTTTGTTCATCAACATGAGCAACATAGGAATAAAAAGGTTTATTTTTTCTTGAATTAAAACCAATAAACTTATGTAATCCGAGATCATGATCAATAGGACTAGAAGAAACAATTTTGAAGTTATGCTTGCTACGTTTTAACCCATATTTATCAGGCCAATATTCAAATTTATAACCTTTATGACATGCATGGTAAATAGAAAGGAAGTTGATGTGATTTCATTGAACATGAAACACATCTTCCAAAGTACCATTAGGAACATTAACATTACTAGATACTAAAACTGAAATATGATTACCATCACTTATAGATACTTTCTGTGTTGTGTGCTTTTTGATGTCATAAGAATTAAATAAAGAAGATGTACGATACATATGGTTAGATTCACTATAATACATCACCAATTCCACATTAGAAGACAATTTACTAGGTTGAACATAATAGGCACACATGGCTACATGTTGTTCTTCGGAAGACTTCTTCTTTGCTTTTGCAAGTTCACATCTCCGTTTAAAGCAAATATTTTCAATGTGGTTGGTTTTTCCACAACACTTACAAGGATTATATACTTTATTTTTATTAGAAACCATGTTATCCTAGCATCATCATCAAAAGAAGTTGATCCCTGATTATTGGGTTTAGAATGTTTATTAAAACTTCTATTATGATTCTTTTTACTATGTTCCATTAGAGCTTTACTATTAGACAATTGACCAAAAGCAATTAATCTATCTTGCTTATTTATTAAACCTTTACAAAAATCTTCAAAAGTTGGTTTCATAGTTCCTTTATACATTTCAACAGCTCTATTCCTAGTTTGGATGAACATATCAAAACATGAAGGTAAATTTCGTTCTACAAGAATAATAAGAGCATTATCATTCTTCTTGTAATATTTACCACAAATTTTTAACTTTTAATTATAGGTTTTAATTTCAACAATAAATGACTCTATTATATCAAAATATTCAGGGTCTAACTCATGGATTTTCTCTTCACGATAGTAATTAGAAACATCATCACATTTATCAAAGAAAGAAGCTAGGGTTTCCCATACCTCAATGGGGATATCCTCAACCTCAAAATGTACCTGTTATACTATCCGAAACTATTTGTCCAATGAATCCTCTTGCTTGATCACATCAATTTTGTAACGCCCCCTTCCATCATCAAATGCTGGGAAGGGAACGTTAACCAAACTACCGGGCTTTGGGCAGACTTAGCCCCAATACTTTGACTCATAAATGCATGACATTTAAAAACTTATGTGTGCAGATTTAAACTCAATATAAACACAGCGGAATTAAAACATTACACATTACATATGCATACAGTTTCATCATGCATTCGACATACAAACAGCAGTCATTAATTAAAATATTTGTAGAGCATAGAATTAACATAACTCAACCACAAGAATACTTATATTGAACTGTAACGGTCCAAACGACTGGCTACGTGAGGGCAACGTTCCTCCCAACCATAGATCTCTATCCAGCCTATATTCCTTCAGCTGAGAGAACACCCCCGAGCTGGGCTGTGTATCCACTAAGGAGGAACTAGCTGGGTTCACTCACAGCCATGGTTTCGATCGAGCATCCAAGAAGATAGAGGAGGGTAACGCTAAGCCAGTGAGCTCAACCACAGAGCTACAGGCATCTCAAGTGAGCTCAACAGTCAGGCACCCACATTACCTACCACATCCAACACAAGGAAGATCCCCTTCTTTGTTACACAATCCCTTAGGAAACTCTTCCCTCCAGTGCTCTTCAGGATGGGCATAGAAAGGTCCAGATGCTGATCCTTGAGATCCTAGCCTTCACTGGGTTTATCAAGCACACCCAACCTCTACGTAGTCATTCCCAACTTGATTTCTCACCATTCTGCTCACTGAATACTCAAATCCGTCACTGGTTTTATGAGCTGCAAAAACTGGGCTTTCCTATTGATTTCGGGGTAGCTAATGCTCCCAAATTCGCCCCAAGGTTCATGCTAATGGATCCCCCATTGGATTTTCCTGTCCCATGCCAAATCCGGGCGTTTTTGGTCTTTCAAAATCTGAGTTCTCTCAAGGTCGCGATTTCTGGTTCTCTCCCTGCTGGCACTCATTTTTGGATGCAGAATGATGCTAGATCCCTCCACACTAGAATGGGGATGAGAATGAAGCCACCTCCGATGAGGTTGAGTGACTTCTTGTACAAGAAAACAAAGCCCATTCCTACCCATACGAATTTCAGGGCTGCCCATGCTCCATTGAAGCCATGGGCTGAAATCTCAACCACTTCCTTACAACAGGCATTAATGTCACCTAGGAAAGTCAATGGGTTCTCATAATGACAAATGGAAACCTAGGGTTTAGTCCCATAGCCCCCTCACCACTCCCTAGTGGATACACGTGGCCCCTTCTCATTTGTTGCCTCCATAGCCATTTTTGGTATTTCATTTCAATGTTAACTATTTACATCAATTTACAATATCCCATGGCTTAATAGCACGTGGGTAACAAAACATCAAGCGGGTCTAATTTAAATAAAATCCGATCATAAACTAGCGGGGCCTTGGCCTTGAGCTCCACGCTAGGAAAACATACAACGTGTGTATACAATATTTACATTAGAGCCAATATTCCTAAGGGTCCAAAATTGGGGTATTACATTCCCCTCCCCCTTAGAACAACACCGTCCTCGGTGTTCTCAAAACTGAACAAAAATGGGAATGCCTCCCTCATGGCATCCTCTAGTTCCCATGTAGCCTCATCGGGACTAAGGTGCTCCCATTGGACCTTTACCTGCCTGATGGCTCTGTTCCGGATCAATGTGACTTTCTTGTCGAGGATGCGCATAGGTTCTACTTGGAACTCTCCCTCGGGTTCCACCTGTATCACATTCCAATCAATCATATGATTAGGATCATGTACATACTTCTTAAGCAAAGATACATGGAAAACATTATGAGCTCTTATGCTAGCAGGCAATGCAATTCTATATGCAACTGGCCCTATCCTATCAAGGACTTCAAATGGCCCATAATATCTTGGTGACAACTTGGCACAACTTCCCAACTTGAGGGAACTCTTCCTTGGTTTCACTCTCAAATAAACATGATCCCCAATCTGAAATTCCTTATGTACTCTTTTCAAATCTGCATAACTCTTTTGCCTATCCTGAGCTGCCTTTAATTTTTTCCTGATCTTAACAATTTCCTTTTTCCATTTCCTTGATCATCTCTGGTCCAAGCACTACCCTGTTTACTGGGCCGTCCCAATTCACTGGCGTCTTGCATCCCTTGCCATACAATGCTTCACATGGACTCATTCCCAAAGATGCATGGTGTCCATTATTGTATGCAAATTCAACCAAGTGTAAATAATCTTCCCACCTGGATGGTTTGTCCATCACATACATTCTCAACATGTCTTCAAGAACCTGATTCACCCTCTCGGTTTGGTCGTCCGGTTTGAGGATGCTAAGCTGTAGTGAAATTCAACTTAGTTCCCAATTCCTGAAATAATCCCTTCCAGAAATTGGAGGTGAACTTTGTATCACGATCAGAAATGATTGCCTTAGGCAATCCATGCAATCTGAATATCTCTCTCATGAAGATGTTTGCAATTTCACTAGCCTTGTGAGTGGACTTCACTGGAATAAAGTGAGCTACCTTCGATAGCTTATCCACCACAACCATGATTGAATCATGCTTCTTCACTGTCATGGGAAGACCTGTTATAAAATCCATGGAGATCACTTCCCACTTCCATTCCGGAATGGGTAAGGGCTGCAATAACCCTGCTGGATGTTGGTGTTCTGCCTTGACTTGTTGGCACTTCTGACATCTATCAATGTACTCAGCTATGTCCTTCTTCATGCCATTCCAAAAGTATTGCTTTCTTGCCACTGTTATAGTCTTCTGGTATCCTGGGTGTCCAGAGTACGGCATTTGGTGTATTTCATCCATCACTAGTTTCTTCAAATCTGCATTATTTGGAATGTACAACCTATCTTTGTAGATGAGGATATTGTCTTCACCCAGCTGATATCCTGCACACTTTTTATCCACATTACCGTGCTGCAACTTCTCTTTAATTTGAAGGCAAGTTTCGTCACCGTTTTGGGCTTCAAGAACTCTTGTATTCAAATCTGATTTGCACGTACTTACTGCTGAAACATGAAATTTTCTACTAAGAGCACCTGCGACCTTATTCTCCTTCCCTTTTACATGTTTAATTTCAAAATCAAATTCACAAAGAAATTCCATCCATCTAGCTTTCCTGGCATTCAAGTTTGGTTGATCAAACAAATACGTCAAGCTCATGTGGTCCGTTCTAAGCTCGAATCTTCTTCCCATCAAGTAATGCCTCCACATCTTAAGAGCATGCACTATGGCTTCTAGTTCTAAATCATGTGTGGCATAATTCTTTTCATGCTCTTTTAATTTCCTGGATTCATAGCAAATCACAATTCCTTCTTGCATGAGAACCCCACCCAGTCCTTCAATGCAAGCATCTGTGCACACTACAAAATCTTTCCTTGGATCTGCTATCTTCAAAACAGGAGCGCTGGTAAGTAACTCCTTTAATTTCTGAAAACTTTTCTCACATTTTTCAGACCATACAAATTTGATGTTCTTCCTTTGCAATGAAGTGATCGGATGAGCTATCCTAGAGAATCCTTCAATAAACCTTATGTAGTAACCAGCAAGGCCCATAAAAGATCTAACATCTGAAACATTACTTGGGGTTGGCCAATCCATGATGGAATTAATCTTCTCCGGATCCACTGCAATTCCTTCTTCTGAAATGATGTGACCCAAATATTGAATCCTCTTTTGATAGAATTCACACTTGCTTAACTTGGCATACAGCTGATGTTATCTAAGAACTTGCAACACCATTCTTAGATGCTCCTCGTGTTCTTCTTCATTTCTTGAATAGACAAGAATGTCATCTAAAAACACAATCACAAACTTATCCAAATATTTGTTGAATACACTATTCATGAGACACATGAATGTGGCAGGTGCGTTGGTAAGGCCAAACGGAACCACAGTGAACTCATAATGACCATATCTAGTTCTGAAAGCCGTCTTGTGAATGTCTTCTTCTTTAATCCTCACTTGATCGTAGCCAGACCTCAAGTCAATCTTTGAAAATAATTTGGCTTTCTTCATTTGATCAAACAAGTCATCAATTCTTGGTAATGGATACTTGTTCTTAACTGTCACTTTATTGAGCTGCCTGTAATCAATACACAGCCTTAAAGTCCCATCTTTCTTCTTGACAAATAACACCGGTGCTCCGCAAGGAGACACACTAGGCCTGATATACCTTTTATCCATTAATTCTTGTAGTTGTATCTTCAATTCCACCAACTCCGGTGTACTCATTCTATAAGGAGCTTTGGAATTCGGCGCTGCCCCTGGAACAAGATCGATGGAAAAATCAATATTTCTTGTCGGTGGCAACCCTGGTATCTCATCCGGAAACACATATTGGAACTCTTGCAATAGCCTGAAGTCTTCTAGTCTTGGCCCCTTGTCCTCTAATGAATCTGGCATATGGACTGCATATAATTGACAACCCTTCTTGTAAAACTTTTTCAACTGCAGGGCTGAAATCTGCCTTATTGAAACTTGCTTGGGAATCCCTTTCACCAATGTTGGCCTTCCCTTTTCATCAATGCACTCAAGTGATTTCTCATAACAGTCCAATTTGGCTCTATGTTTTTCTAACCAATCCATGCTAATTAATGCATCATAGGATCCTAATGGTAACACATTCAATTCAACATATGTGTGGAGTCCATTTAATTCTATGGGACACTCCATCACTACCTCACTTACTTTTCTCTTGGTTCCTGTGGCTAGTTGCACTAGCCAAGACTTATTATGCTTTATTTTTCTAAGAGAACAACCTTCAACAACTTTTGGAGAAACATAACTATGAGTAGATCCTGGATCAATCAAAACAGAAATAGATTTCATAGCAATCTTACCTTCGACCTCCACCACTGATGATTGATGGTCTGCTTGGTGATTATCCAACGCTGCATAAATCCGAGGTACTGCCCTTGCCATGTACTCCACCGTAGCTACTCCCTTCAGGTTGTTCAACTTTCGAGAATTGTTTTTTCGACGTGGACAATCCTTCAACATGTGGTTTTCTCCACATCCCCAACACTGAAGTGGTCCTTTTGATGCTTTGTCTGCTGCCACTGCTGGTTTGAATCCACTCCTTGCTTGTTGCCCCTGTGGAAAGGTTATAGGCTGACCTCTGAATGGTGGCTTGAAGCCATCCTTCTTTTGATCAAACTTCCCTCTTGTCTTTCCTTTCCATGCTGGGTTCGCCTCTGTTTTTCCTTTATTTTGCTCATAGCAGTGCATTGCCATCCTAATGTCTTCATCCAAACTTGGTGGATTAACAAACTCAATACGATCTCTGAAACTCTGAGGGAGACCCCCAAGAAAGCATTGGATTTTTACTCTCTCATCTTTGATATAGTCAACATACCTTAGTAATTCCAAGAATTTGTGGGCATGCTCTTCCATAGATTTTAGTCCCAACTTGAGTTCATTAAACTCTTTTCTCTTACCGTCATAATACCTAGCAGAAAGGTATTTCTCCTTGAAGTACCTCTTAAATCTTTCCCAACTGATCCTTCTTTCATTAATCCCTTTCACTTGCAAGAGATTGTCCCACCAAATGGAAGCTCTTCCATTTAAGTTGTAAATGGCAATTTTGGCTCTCTCATTTCCTGAGTAGTCTTGAATTCTGAAGTATTTCTTCATTCCCAGAAGCCATGCTTCTGCCTCTTGGCCAGTCTTGCCTTCCCCATCAAATGTGGGAGGTCTTGCCTTCCTGAATTCTCCCTGTGGGATGCCCTTGAACTTCTTTCTTCCATCCAATCTCTTAGGTGCATGTCTTGGACTTCTCCTAGAACATTTGGAGTCACACGACCTGCTAGAAGAAGACCTTGATGAAGATGTTTTATGTTTTCTGCTCACCGAACTCTTCCTTGGGCTTGGAGTCCTCCTCTTCGAACAACCTCTAGAATGACTCCCTGCATCTCTTCTTTCTTCACCCATATTGCTTGGTTTGGACCCGAGGTTTATCTTATGCTGCATATCAGTGAGGATTTGTAAAATAGCAGCATTGAGTTGGTGTTGTTCTTCTTGAGCCTTCATCAATCTTTCATTGAAGCTCACCATGGTTTCAACCAAATTTTGAGGAGTCACCTGCTCCCTTCTCCCATTGGATTCAGTCTCCGCATTCCCTTCATGCACATTTTCTCCTAGAACGTCTTCTTCGTGTTCATAAGGATCTTGAGCATCATTTATGGTCACCATCTTTCCTGTACGCTACCTCTGCTACAATTATAAATTTTATGAGCTGCAAGCACTGTGCATTATGAAATATTTGTCAGACATCATAAGAATGCATATAGAAATATACACAATCAATATTGAACATAATAGAAATCATGGAATAATTCACACAGTTGCTATGCATTCCTTTCCCTTGCCCATTCAAGTAATTCTGGAAATTGCCCATATTTATCGATAATTTGTCAAGGCAGTCGCTGGTACATTTATGCTCTACTTATTTGTGGGGTATGATAACTTCATCCCAATTCTGGCCATACACCATTATTCCCTGCTAGACAAGCTTTCCAATGCCTGTCCCCGTGCTCCATTCCGACATCCGGTGTGGAAACATCGTTGTTTCAAAAATGACAACTCTTGCCAATAATTCTGCATATTTTACACAGTTGTATTTTGGTCAAGAATGCCAATTTCAGCCACCTGTGGAAGAAAATCTACGAGGAATCACAAAAAAATTTTCTATCAGGAGAAGTTATTCCATATAACAAGGAACACTCAGCATATCACTGATTTCAATTCCGATGCACCATTCATCTTCTATGAATTTCTGGGTTTTTCTACTTCTCACTTTTCACATTTTTCCAAAATTCCAAATTTTGGGCCAAAAATGGCTATCTCCCAAACGGTGCATTTCTGGAAAATCTTCGTCTAACGGAAATTGTCCGTCTTAATGAGAATATGAAGTGTCCAGTTCAGTAAAATTTTTGATTCCCACATCTAGGGTCACTTTTACTACCCACAAGCTTTTCAAAATCCCGAAAAAGTGGCCCGGAACAATGCTTTTTGGCCTTCTTGCTCACCCCGACTCCACATCCTTTGGATTTTGGTTCCAAGATTCGGAACTTAACATTGTTCCTGCTTCATGGCCGCGCCTGATCAATTTCAGCTCAAACCGACCTTCTGTCAAGCCTCGGGACTCTGTCCTTCAAAAGTCACTATTCTCCATTTTCTGTCAAATCAAGGCGTAAAGGGCTCGGGGTCTTCACTGGTTCTTTCATGGCCTCCGTCAATGGCCTCCGAGCCCCACAGGAATCATCCCATTCTGAGCCCCGGTGCTCCCCCTATCCAAAAATTGAGTTTTCGTCACTTTACTCTCCGCAGCTGCGGGGCGGTTCGCCGAACACTTCCGCAATTGCGGAGCCATTCGGCGAAGGCTCGCGCAGTTGCGGAGCCATTCGGCGAAGGCTCGCGCAGTTGCGGAGCCATTCGGCGAATGCTCCCGTTGCGGAGCGATTCGTCGAACGCTCCCGCAATTGCGGAGCAATTCACCGAATGCTTCCGCAGTTGCGGAGCGATTCGGCGAATGCTCCCGTGGTTGCGGAGCCATTCGCGGAATGCTTCCACAGTTTCGGGAAGATTTGCGGAATGCTTCTGAAAACATCATTTTCACGTCGACACTTAGAAAATTTTCTGCTTTTTCGGAGCATTTCGCCGAATTTTTCCGTGTTGCGGGACAACTCGCGGAATCCTTCCACAAATTTCGGAAGAGAATTCCTTCCGCAAATTTCGGAAGGGAATTCCTTCCGCAAATTTCGGGGCGACTTTCCGAACTCCTCCGCATTGGGGAAAAACTCGCGGAATTCTTCCGCAGTTTCGGAGCAATTTGTCGAATGCTTCCGCAGTTTCGGAAGACATTCGAGAATTCTTTCCGAAACAGACTTAAACGGATTTTTCAAAGACACTTAGGAAAAATCTGAAAACTTTCATTCCTTATGACTGCAATTGGATTTGGCCCATAGAGGCCCAATGCTGCAACCAGCAGCTCTGATACCACTCTGTAACGCCCCCTTCCATCATCAAATGCTGGGAAGGGAACGTTAACCAAACTACCGGGCTTTGGGCAGACTTAGCCCCAATACTTTGACTCATAAATGCATGACATTTAAAAACTTATGTGTGTAGATTTAAACTCAATATAAACACAGCGGAATTAAAACATTACACATTACATATGCATACAGTTTCATCATGCATTCGACATACAAACAACAGTCATTAATTAAAATATTTGTAGAGCATAGAATTAACATAACTCAACCACAAGAATACTTATCTTGAACTGTAACGGTCCAAACGACTGGCTACGTGAGGGCAACGTTCCTCCCAACCATTGATCTCTATCCAGCCTATATTCCTTCAGTTGAGAGATCACCCCTGAGCTGGGCTGTGTATCCACTAAGGAGGAACTAGCCGAGTTCACTCACAGCCATGGTTTCGGTCAAGAATCCAAGAAGATAGAGGAGGGTAACGCTAAGCCAGTGAGCTCAACCACAGAGCTACAGGCATCTCAAGTGAGCTCAACAGTCAGACACCCACATTACCTACCACATCCAACACAAGGAAGATCCCCTTCTCTGTTACATAGTCCCTCAGGCAACTCTTCCCTCTGGTGCTCTTTAGGATGGGCATAGAAAGGTCCAGATGCTGATCCTTGAGATCTTAGCCTTCATTGGGTTTATCAAGCACACCCAACCTCTGCGTAGTCATTCCCAACTTGATTTCTCACCATTATGCTCACCGAATACTCAAATCCGTCACTGGTTTTCTGAGCTGCAAAAAATGGGCTTTCCTATTGATTTCGGGGTAGCTAATGCTCCCAAATTCGCCCCAAGGTTCATGCTAATGGATCCCCCATTGGATTTCCCTGTCCCATGCCAAATCCGGGCGTTTTTGGTCTTTCAAAATCTGAGTTCTCTCAAGGTCGCGATTTTTGGTTCTCTCCCTGCTGGCACTCGTTTTTGGATGCAGAATGATGCTAGATCCCTCCACACTGGAATGGGGATGAGAATGAAGCCACCTCCCATGAGGTTGAGTGACTTCTTGTACAAGAAAACAAAGCCCATTCCTACCCATACGAATTTCAAGGCTGCCCATGCTCCATTGAAGCCATGGGCTGAAATCTCAACCACTTCCTTACAACAGGCATTAATGTCACCTAGGAAAGTCAATGGGTTCTCATAATGACAAATGGCAACCTAGGGTTTAGTCCCATAGCCCCCTCACCACTCCCTAGTGGATACACGTGGCCCCTTCTCATTCGTTGCCTCCATAGCCAGTTTTGGTATTTTATTTCAATGTTAACTATTTACATCAATTTACAATATCCCATGGCTTAATAGCACGTGGGTAACAAAACATCAAGCGGGTCTAATTTAAATAAAATCCGATCATAAACTAGCGGGGCCTTGGCCTTGAGCTCCACGCTAGGGAAACATACAACATGTGTATACAATATTTACATTAGAGCCAATATTTCCTAAGGGTCCAAAATTGGGGTATTACAAATTTTTCCATATTGCCAAGTCTATTGCATCGGTAGGTTTTGTTTGATCACCTTTAACTAATATCCATACCTTCTTACTCCTGAGAACTACATCAATAATATTTCTCTTCCAAGAGAGATAGTTAGATCCAACTAATGCAGGAATATAAACAACTTATGAAGTCATAGTATGACAAAATAATTAAACCCTTAATGCAAAAAATTAACTTGTCGCAAAAAGAAGAAAAGTGATTAAAAACTAGAAATTTCTCACCAAAACTGAAGTGTAACAACATGTAACAGATGGATCTATAAACCTACAGTATAAAATTGAGAGCAGAGTGTTGGAATATTAAAAAAATTTAACTTCCTTTTTAATATTAAAACCTCTTTTTTTTTAATATTAAAACCCATTTTCAAAACTCCATCTTCACAGTTAGGACATATATCCTCAACCATGAGGAACCACGAGGCGTTCCACATGTCACCAGAACCGGTATGACAAGGGATATCCATCCAAGAGGGTTTTACATGTGTTTGTAATGTCCTCTGTCTTCTTATCTTCAATTAAGTGCATGGATTTTACATGTGTTTGTAATGTCCTCTGTCTTCTTATATTTAGTTAAGTGCATGGATTCTAAACCTCGTTCTGAGTTGAAATCAATGACAACAACAATGACATCAAATTTTACAACAATCTCCCCCTTTGGCATTTATGGAAACAATCATGGTCCTCTGTGGTCACTACTCCCTCTATCTTGCATCCCTCTGATCTTCTTCTCTCCCTTTGACATCAATGGAAAAAGGGTGGCTCCCCTTGACAACATGTCTTCCTCTGCCAATCTTTCTCCCCCTTTCTTATTGGCTTGTTGGCATGCAATTCAATGTGGTGCAGAAACTACTCCCAATTTATGTCAAAGGTACTCAAAAGTATCTCTTGGGAGAGAATTGGTGAAGATATATGGTATATGTTCCTTTGTCCCAATGTACTCTAGTTTGACATTCTTCTCTATATCATGTTCTCGAAGAAAGTGATACTTGATGGAAATGTGCTTGGTATTGGAATGTATCACTGGATTCTTGGAGATATTAATGGCACTGGTATTATTGCAGAATATCATAATAAGATCATCATACTTCACTTGTATGTCTTGCTGAGTTTGCTTCATCCATAGGACCTGAGTACAACATGTTGTTGCTGCAATGTATTTTGCTTCTACTATGGACAAGGATATTGAAGATTGCTTCTTACTTAACCAGGATACCAGACAATTACCTAAGTAGAAGGATGCTTTAATTGTACTTTTTCTAACATCAACACTTCTTGCCCAATCTGCATCTGTGTAGGCTTCCAAAGTTAATTCATTCCAATTGTTCCCTTAACATATCTGAAGATCCTCTTTACTACTAGGACATGGGATTCCTTTATAGTTGCTTGAAATCTTGCAACCTATCCAACTACCTACATCACATCCGATCTTGTAGATGTTATGTAGAGTAAGCTTCAAATCATTGATTTGTAGAGTTTCTAGTCTGCTTCTTTAGATTCATCATATTTTCTTAATTTGCAACCAGTCACCATAGGAGTACTCACTAGTATGCAATATTCCATTCTGAACTTCTTCAACATTTATTTGATGTATTTTGTTTAAGAAATGCATATGCCATCCTCTAAATGCGATATCTGGAGTTCCAAGAAGAATTTCAACTCCCCAAGTACAGACATCTCAAATTCACTTTGCACATCTTTGGAAAACTTCTGACTCAACCCATCATCATCACTATCAAATATGAGGTCATCTACTTATACTTCAATAATGATCAAACCATCTTGATCCATTTTTATCTAGAGATTGTTGTCAGCACTTCCCCTTCTGAATCCTTGTTGTTGAAGGTACTTGTCCAGCCTTGCATACCAGGCTCTTGGTGCTTGCTTGAGTCCATAGAGATATTTATTCAATCTGCATACATAGTCCTTCTTTTTCGAGAGTAGAAATCCTTCTGGTTGTTCTATGTATACTTCTTCTTCTAGTTCTCCATTTAGGAAGGTTGATTTTACATCCATCTGATATACCTTGATTTTTGTGAGAGATGCATAGGCCGGGAGCATTCTGATTGATTCTATTCTACCTATAGGAGAAAATATTTCATCATAGTCTATTCCTTCAACTTATGCATAACCTTTGCACACCAATATTTCCTTATTTCTGGTTACCTAACCATCTTCATTCAACTTGTTTCTAAATACCCATTTTTTCCCAATCACGTTCTTGTCCTTTGGTCTTAGAACCAATTCCCAATTATCAATTTTCTCTATCTGATTCAGTTCTTCTTCCATAACATTGATCCAATCTTCATCTTTGCTATCTTTTGCAAATGTCTTCGGTTATACTAAGGAAATTAGTGCTTTTTCTTGAACATATACTAATTTTCTTCTTGTTTCAACTCCAACATTCTTGTCACCAATTATTTGGATTTCAAGATGATCTCTTTGTACTCTTCTTGATGGTGCTTTTGTATCTGGTCTTGGTGAGCCTCATTTTTCATTTTCTTTTGATTCTTCTTCTTCATTTTGTAATTCGTCCTCTTCTTTTTTATCATCATTTCTTTCTTCATCATCTTGAGATTTGGCTCTCTTTGGCTTTAGATCATCTACTTTTACATTTGCACTTTCTACAATTTTGTACAATTTCAGATTGTAGCATCTGTGGAACTTTTTGGTAGACGAGTAAAAAAGAAATATGCTTTCATATGATTTGGAATTAAATTTTCCTAGGTCATCTTCTTCTCTCTTTATGTAGCACTTACTCCCAAAGACCTTGAAGTTTTTAACTGAAGCTGGTCTTACATACCACAACTCATAGGGTGTTTTTGACATTATTAATTTTAAGTTGTCCTCTATTAAGTATGTACACAATTGTATGTAATGCTTCACTCCATATATGTTTGGAAGTTTGGCTTCATTTAACATCATTCTGGATGCTTCTTGAACCATTCTATTCTTTCTTTCAACAAATCCATTTCGCGGAGGAGTCTTTGGAGCTGAGAATTGCCTTTTAATTCCACGAGTTTCACAAAACTCATTAAACTCCTTTGAGGTAAATTATCCTCCATTTTCCGATCTTAGATATTTGAATTTTAGGTTGGTCTCATTTTCAACAAGTGTTTTAAAAGCTTTAAATATTTCGAATGCTTAAGATTTTTCTTTGAGAAAATATACCCAAGTCATTCTTGTAAAGTCATCAATGAATAAGATGAAATAATATTCACCTTGGAGACTCTTAGCTCTTGTTGGTCCGTAGAGGTCAATATGAATAAGTTCTAATGGCTTTGATGTAGAACACTCCTTTGTTTTGAATCTTACTTTTGTCTGCTTCCCATGCTGGCAGTGTCTACAAACATAGTTTGGGGATTTTATAACTTTTGGCATGTCTCTCACAACTTCCTTTTTACTAACTTTTACCAGGTTCTCAAAACTCTTGTGCCCCATTTTTTTGTGCCAAAGTTAAATTTCATATGTTTGACTCATACAACATTTTTCTTCCCTTTTTGTGTCTAGGATGTATACATTGTTTGGTGTCCTTGTTGCAGTACCAACTAAATTTCCCGAGTCTTCTTTTCTAATCTCACATTTTTTAGAATTAAATATTAGAATGTGTCCTTGATCACATGTTTGGATTACACTGAGTAGATTAGGCTATATATTTTCAACTAATAGCACATTGTATGCCTTAGTATTATTGTTTCCCAAGCTGACTGTACACTTTCCAGGTATTGTTGGTTGTGGAGACAGATCTTCCAGTCTTAGCCGTGCACCTCAGGCGACTGTACACTCATTCCCCTACCTTGGGGTTCAGGGACAACGCCCCCGAGAAAAAAATTTGGGGTTGTTTTTGCCAACAGTTTTCGGGCCCATGGTTTTTGGGTAACCCGTGGTATTTTCCCATTGTATTTCCCTTGTAAAAGAAAGACATTGTAACATGGCTAGGGTTGATGTATTAGGTTTTATGCATTGTAAAGATTTATGAGATCAAGAAGAGAGACTGTGAGACAGTGAAGAGGAAGTGCAGCGGTTGTGCTGCAGGTTGTATCCCTTCACTTTGTTGGACGGTATAATAATCAGGACTGGTAACTTTAGTGTGGACATAGCCCATCTTGGGGTGAACCACGATATATCTGTGTCTCTCTTGTAATGTGTATGTTATTATATTTTCATTTCTGTTTATTGTTATTTCTTTGCGATCCTATTTTTCTAACAATTGGTATCAAAGCCAAAGGTCTATTTGGAAAATAAATCCACAGGAAGCTAGGGTTTCTAGTTCGAGTGGGAGAAATGGAAGAAGAAGGAAAGTTTAAGGTCGAGAAGTTTAATGGCCAAAACTTTCAGTTATGGAAGATGCAAATGGAGGACTATCTGTACCATAAGGATCTATTCACATCGTTGGGAGGAAGAGCAAAGCAATCGACGGCCATGAAGGACGAAGAATGGGAGGTTCTTGACAGAAAGGCTCTGGGAGCAATACGGATGAGCCTGGCTTCGTCGATGGATTTCAATATCTCAAAAGAAACGACAACAGAGAGTTTGATGAGCGCACTAGGTAAGCTGTATGAAAAAACCTCGGCCTCCAACAAGGTATTTCTAATGAAGCATTTATTTAATATGAAGATGTCTGAAGGTGGATTTGTTACTGATCATTTAAATGAGTTTAATACGGTTACAAATCAACTAACTCTGTAAGTGTGAACTTTGATGATGAGGTTAGGGCTCTTCTAATCTTGTGTTCATTGCCAGAAAATTGGAAAAGCTTGGTCATGGTTGTAAGTAACTCTGTCTCTGGTTCAAACACCTTAAAATTTGATGATGTTATTGGTGTTATTCTTAGCGAGGAAATGCGAAGAAAAAGCATAGGTGAGACATCAGGTAATGTGTTGACCATGGAGAGCAGGGGAAGACAAAAGGAGAGAGGAAAGAGCCAAGGTAATCGTGGCAAGTATGAAACAGGAAGATCCAAGTCCAGACTGGGAAAGATAGAGTGTTGGAACTGTGGAAAGAAAGGACATCTGAAGAAAGACTGCAGATCTCTAAAGAAGAAAGGAGATGCACAGCAAGAAACTACCCAGGAAGAAAATGTAGCAGGTGATGTGTTACAAGATGCTTTGATTCTTGCATTAGATAATACTAGTGATTATTGGGTATTATATTCAGGGGCTTCATGTCATGCTACACCCCATAGGAAATATTTTCATGATTATGTCCCAGGCGATTTTGGACATGTTTTATTGGGTGATGATGAGGCATGTAAAATTGTTGGAATCGGTAAGGTGTGGACAAAAGTTACAAATGGAATTGATTGGTTGTTGAAAGATGTAAGGAATATTCCTACTATGAAAAGAAATATGATCTCAATAGGGCAATTGGGAGATGGCGGTTGTCTATCTACATTTGGAGAAAAATGGTGGAAGATCACTAAAGGATCAATGGTGATAACAAAAGGAGATAGGGTAGGTACGTTGTATTTATGTCCTCATAATACTGACCATTCTATCTCTTTAGCTTCCACAGGAATAGATACAGCATTGTGGCATCATAGGATTGGACACATGAGTGAGAAAGGGTTGCAGATTCTCCACTCAAGGAAGTTGCTGCCAGATTTGAAGCAGGTAAGTTTGGAATTCTGTGAAAACTGTGTTTATGGAAAACAAAAGAGAGTAAGATTTCTCAGGGTTGGGAAATAGAAGAAGAATGAAAAGTTAGAGCTTGTGCATACAGATGTATGGGGACCAGCTCAACTACAATCTCTTGGTGGCTCTCATTATTACGTTACATTTATTGATGATTCAACTAGAAAAACTTGGGTTTATTGCATTAGACAAAAATATGATGTGTTTGCTACTTTTAATAAGTGGAAATCTTTGGTTGAGAATGAGAAAGGAAAAAGGTTGAAGTGTCTTAGATCTGATAATGGAGGTGAGTACTGCGGCAAGGAGTTTGATATTTACTATTCATACCATGGGATTCGTAGAGAGATGATAGTCCCAGGATCACCACAAGAAAATGGCGTGTATGAAAGGATGAACAGAACGATCATGGAGCGTGCAATGTGTATGAGATTGCATGTAGGGTTACCCTTACAGTTTTGGGCAAATGCTATAAATACTGTTGTTTATTTAATAAACAGAGGGCCTTCAAATGCTTTGGATGGTGATATTCCAGATGACGCATGGATAGGTAAAAAGGTAAACTACTCATTTCTGAGAACGTTTGGTTGTGAAGCATTTGTCCACATTGATAAAGATAATAGAACAGAGCTTGAAGCTAAATCCAAGAAATGTACCTTTATTGGATATGGGGTTGATGATTTTGGTTATCGCTTATGGGATTATGAAAATAACAAAATCATTAGGAGTAGAGATGTGATATTCAATGAAAAGGTTATGTATAAAGACCAGTTGCAGGGAAAGAAATAGGAAAAGGAAAACACAAAGTACACAGTACTTGATTGAATTAAATAAAATGAAGTTCCAAAGGTGCCAGAAAATCAAGAACAGTAGCAAGTACCTGAAACTCCTGCAACTACAAGAAGATCTACCAGGTTAAGTAGACTCCCTGAACGATACTCTCCTTCAATGTATTATTTATTGATGACTGATGATGGTGAACCAGAGTGTTATGAAGATGCAATGCAGGTGGAAACTAGAAAGAAGTGGGAGCAAGGCATGAATGAGGAGATGGACTCATTGGTAGGAAACCAGACTTGGGATTTGGTTCATTTTCCTGCTGGTAAAATAGCATTACAAAACAAATGGATTTACAAGTTGAAGGAAGAATAAGGAGGTAAGAAGTGGTACAAGGCAAGACTTGTTGAAAATGGGTTTGCACAAAAGAAAGGTATAGATTTCGATGAAATATTTTCTCCTGTTGTTAAGATGACTTCAATTAGGACTATCTTAAGTCTAGTGGCAGTAGAAGATTTGCATCTTCAACAGTTAGATGTAAAAACAACCTTTCTCCATGGGGATTTGGAGGAAGAGATATATATGCACCAACCACAAGGGTATGAGGTCAAAGGTAAGGAGAACTTGGTATGCAGGTTGAAAAAGAGCTTGTATGGCTTGAATCAAGATCCAAGGCAGTGGTATTTAAAATTTGACAGGTTTATGACAGAACAAGGTTATAGTAGATGTCATTCTAACCATTGTGTTTACTTCAAGAGGCTAGATAATGGAAGTTATATTATCTTGTTATTGTATGTGGATGACATGCTTGTTGCAGGGTCTAACATGCAGGATATAAATGTACTCAAAAGGAAGCTAGCTAATTCATTTGTGATGAAGGATTTGGGTGCTGCAAAGCAAATCCTTGGTATGAGAATAACGAGAGATAGGAAAAATCGCAAATTGACATTGTCTCAGAGTGAGTACAGACAAAAGGTGTTGGAGAGGTTCAGAATACAGAATGCAAAACCAATTAGTACACCTTTGGCCATCCATTTCATTCTAAGTAAGGAAATGTCTCCCAAGACACAGGAAGAGACATATTACATGTCCAAGATTCCCTATCAATTAGCAGTTGGAAGCTTGATGTATACCATGGTGTGCACAAGACCAAATATTGCACAATCAGTGGAGTTGTGAGCAGATATATGAACAATCCAGGTAAAGAACATTGGAAGGCAGTACAGTGGATTCTCAGGTATTTGAGAGGTACTACCACTCAGGCATTATGTTTTGGAGGTTCAGACACTGTTCTACAGGGATATGTTGATGCATATATGGTAGGTGATAAGGATAACAAGAGGAGAACCACAGGGTATGTGTTTACTGTAGGTGGAACAACAGTAAGTTGGATTTCGAAAATGAAGAAGGTTGTTTCACTTTCAACAACAGAAGCAAAGTATGTTGCTGTTACAGAGGCTAGTAAAGAAATGATTTGGTTGTAGAGGTTTATGGAGGAAGTTGGTAAGAAGCAGAAGGATAGCAGGTTGTATAGTGACAGCCAGAGTGCCATTCATCTTGCAAAGAACTCATCATTCCATTCCAGTACTAAACATATACAACTCAAGTACCATTTCATACACTCTATTTTGGAAGATGAATTGTTGAAGCTGGAAAAGATATATACTAGCCAGAATCCTGCAGACATGTTCACAAAGGTAGTGATCAGAGCGAAACTAAGTTCCTACTTGGTTTCAGTTGTCCTTCTAGCATGAAGGCGAAGATGAGAAAGTTTCCAAGTCCAATGTCCAGCAAGTACAGCAGCGGTGGAGTTTTTGTGATCAATCTCCAAGTGGGAGATTGTTGGTTGTGGAGCTAGATATTCCAGTCTCATAGATGATATTGTCTTAGCCGTGCACCTCAGAGGATTGTACACTTATTCCCCTACCTTAGGGTTCGGGGGTGTGGGGGTGGAGCCCTCGCAAACGGGGGTTCGGGGGCAGCGCCCCCGAGAAATGGGGGTTCAGGGGCAACGCCCCCGAGAAAAAAATTTGGGGTTGTTTTCGCCAACAGTTTTCGGGCCCATGGGTTTTGGGTAACCTGTGGTATTTTCCCATTGTATTTCCCTTGTAAAAGAAAGACATTGTAACATGGCTAGGGTTGATGTATTATGTATTATGCATTGTAAATATCTCTGAGATCAAGAAGAGAGACTATGAGACAGTGAAGAGGAAGTGCAGCGGCTGTGCTGCAAGTTGTATCCCTTCACTTTGTTGGATGGTATAATAATAAGGACTGGAAAATTCAGTGTGGATGTAGCCCATCTTGGGGTGAACCATGATATATCTGTGTCTCTCTTGTAATGTGTGTGTGATTATATTTTCATTTTTGTTTATTGTTATTTCTCTGCGATCCTGTTTTTCTAATAGGTATCTTGGCAGAGACATCATCCCCAAATGTAACACTGCCTCTTTTCTTCTTTTCAAAACTAAGAAATTTGTTTGGATCTCCTGTCATGTGCTTTGAACATCCATTGCCATCATACCACTGGTTTGGTTTAGATTTGGCACACAAATATACCTTGCATTCTGCCTCTTTCTCTTCTATTTGTATTTATTTCCATATTTTCTTATGTTTTTTCCTTTTGAAAGTTTGAAGTACTTGTTTTCATGAAGGAGTTTGATAGCTTACACTCACTAGTTTTATGGCCATGATTGTTGCATTTATAGCATTCAACATTGTATGTTTGTAAAGGATGAAATGTATTATAGTTTCTATTCCCTTGATTGCTACTAGACTTATTGTTCCTATAGCTATATCTTAGATTGTTCTTTCTATAAGCTCTACAATCTAAAGCTTTATGCCCAAAATTATTACACAAAAAACAATAACCAAGAAAGATATGTTGGTACCTTTTTGGGAGCGTTCTTCTTGATGTTGTGTTCCTTTTGTATTCATTTTCCTTTGGAGGGAGAACCTATATCTATTGAGTAGAATTTTTAATCATTTTGTTCTCTTCCCTTTTTAAGAATATATGAAGGGCGGTTGTATAACTCTTTGGACTTTTATCATCTTTCTGCATAGTAGTGCTTGAGTCTTTATTAATTTTATTGTGATCATACCCCAACCTCGTTTTATCACTAGATGATATTTGATTATTGAGAATCTCATCCAATACTTTTGATTTGTTTTCAAGTTTTTATTGGTTAGTCCCTTTCTCAAGTTTCCTTTTTAGAAAAATGATTTCAACCTCTAGCCTTCCACAATCTTGTTGTTTTTACTTGAGTTGTTGTTCCAAGTATTCTTCAATTCTTTTAGTTTCTAGGAGTTGAGTCTTCAGATCATCAATGATTTGCTCTATTTTCTTGATGTTATTTGAAATTTCCTCATCTCTTGATTTGTGTTCTTCTTCACATTCTAATATTTGTTCCTTTAATAATTGATTCTTCTTTTTATATTTTCTCAATTCTTTGAGAGTAGTAATCAATTCTATTTCAAGATCAACTTCTGCTTCAACTTCTAGATTTTATTCATCTTCATAATTATTACCGTTAGTAGTATTGGTTTGAGTTTATATGCCCATAAATAGAACCTTTGTCTCTTCATCTTCACTCACGCCAGAAGAACTACTGTCTTCTTTGGAGTAAAAGTTTTTCTTTTTCTTATTGAATTTCTTCTTGCATCCAACTTTGCTCCTTTTAATTGTTTTTATGATTGTAAGTTTCTTCATCATCACTATCCTTTTGTTTTGGATAGGGACATTTGGAAGCAAAATGCCCAATTTTACCACAGTTGAAGGATTTGAAGGGTAGTTTCCCTTTGTATTTTCCAGAACCTTTCTTGTGTTTCTTTATGAATTTAGCCTCTTCCTCATCTGCTTTCCTCATCTGCTTCATCTAAGTGACTTTCATTTGACACATGTTCATGTTTCTTTGTTCCTTTTGAATCTTTGAAGGCTACTTCCTTTCTTGATGATTTTTCTTGACTTGTCCTCATTTCATAGGCTATGAAAATGCCATGTAGTTCATCCATTATAAGTTTGTCAAGGTCTTATTCATCCTCCAAAGTAGATAACTTTGAATCATATCTCATTGGTATATATCTCAACACCTTTTGAACTATTGTTTGGTCTTCCATTTCTTCTCCCAAACCTCTGATTGTGTTGACAAGCTCATCTACTCTTTGAAAGAATTATGCAATGTTTTCTTCTTCTTTCGTTTTTAGGCTTTCATGTTTTCCTTTGTATGTTTGAATTTTAGCTTGCTTAACTTTGGAATATCCTTCATAGATGAGTTGAAGTTTGTCCCAAATTTATTTTGCTGACTTGCAGTGCATAACTTTGACAAATACATTATTTGATGACCCACCAAGAATTGCATTTACAGCTATAGAATTATTGTTATAGAGTTTCTTCTCAACTGTATCTAATGGTGTTGTTTTTGGTCCTTTGTAACCATTTACTACAGATAGCCATACATCAATTCCAAGTTCCATTATATAGCTCCTCATTCTTATGCTCCAAAAGGCATAATTATCCCCTTAAAACCATGAGCTCTGTTGGAGGACATTCTTTCTTGTTGACCCATTGTGGTTTTCTCAGAAAATGACTTCCAGTGGTTAAACTGTGGTGAAGGAACCGACTTTGATACCAATTGTTGGAATATTAATCAACACTAAGAGGGGGGTGGTGAATCAATAGACCATTTTCAACAATTAAAAAACACTTCAAGTATTAATTTTATCAAACAAATTAAAGATCAACAAAATATGGAACACATATGTTTAACATGGAAAACCCAACTTGGGAAAAACCCCAAAAATCTTATATAGAATTTATAATTTATTTACAAGAAATCACTTGCATAAGACTCCAACCCCCTTCTTTTGAGCACCCACTCAAGAAGACACCTATCCCTTGTTTTCAGGCACCTTCTTGAAGGAAGCTACAATTCCCCGTTTAAACAAGAACCAACCTGGGGAGGAAATTTTCACATAAGTCACACCTCTTTATTAACAATTTTCCATAACCGCATAACTCATCATTTAGGTATTTTCAACATAATTAATATTTCGGCAATCGCAACTCTTTATTTCATCAACCATATAATATTTAGGTTTTTTTAATTAATGAACTCATTTTTATTTCACATTTGCAAATACCATGAGTAAATACCACAGGCTTCCAAAACCATGATCTTTGACTTCTTTACTTTTTCACTTAAAACTTTTTTTTTTTGTAAGTTAGACAATCCTTCTATTACCTCAAAAAGAAATTTATAGATAGAACCAAGCCCTCCCAACAGAGAGAAAAAAAGCTTGCAGGTCAAGTTGGAAGTCTCCCCCGAAAGGAAACGAGACAATACTAAAGTGTTTGAGAATTATTAATCAGTCTTAAAACATAGTTTTCCATGATAAGTAAGAAAAACACTATAGACAGTAGCATAAACAGAAGTATACAACATCAACTAGAAAATGCCTACTTCTGAAAGTAGCAGAAAACATGAACAACAAAAACAACATATTACTCATGAGTCCCACTGGTGGAACCGGGCTCGAGCTTCATTCCCAGACGCTTGAAAATTTCCACCTAATTGCTTAGGATACGCTGCAGGAGCAACATCATCTCATCTTGCAGTAACAATATTTCACCGTGTTGTTCATCCTTCTCCACCAAGTTCTACCAAGAACCATCTTCTGTGACTAGTACATATCCAGGGACTTTTGATAGAGAGTGAGACGGCCCCAGGAAGAACTGGGATCAGGGACGAGTTCCTTGAACTCCATTTTGATTTCCTCTACCCCCATGCAGTTTCTATCAATATCAATTTCCTCCTTAGCCTACAGTATTTTTTCTTGGACAGACTCAGGGATTTCCTTCTTAAAGCGCTTGCATTTGTCACTTAATTGCTTCTGAAAGCGAATGGGAGGTCCCATACGTTTAGACATACAAAATTCAGGCAGAGTAGAGGCACGACGAGGGTTATTGCGGGGAGGCATGTTGACAGCATGAGGAGCACAGTTTACAGGTGAAACAAAGAAGGACGACCAGAGGGAGTAGAAAGGGTCACGGGAGAAAGCACCCAGGAAATATTGACCCATGACAGAGGAAACACGGTCAACAAAATCTCTTTCAGCAAAAGAAAGGTGGCGAATAACGTAGCTCCTGAGAGGGTGGCAAAAAACAGACCCAAAGACTCCCAAAAGACAACCAGAAAGAACAGAGAAAGTGTATTGCGACGACTTACCTGGGTTGACATAAGCCAAGGTGAAGCCGATGGCATAGCTTCCAGTGAGCTCGGGATCCCACTGACACCTAGACCCAAACTGACAGAGAAATCTAGAGAGACGAACATAATGAGGGCAAGGCTCGAATTAGTGCCCAACTGCTTGCTGAAATGCTCTCCAATACCCAACTGAATCAAATAATTAACATGCGTGCTGGAGAGCTTCCAGCTTCGCCACCATAAATTGTCTGAAACAACCATAAAAACCTCACACCTCTTCATAATTATCATTGTGCATGCTTCTGTGTGAAGCCTCCATCGCAGATGAGCCATCCGTCGTCTGTTGATGTGAGCTTGTACTAGCTTGCAAGGTGCCATTACTCTCCTCAAGGGAGAATGATAATGAAATAGACGGTCTGATGGGGGGCGATGAGGTGGGAGCACGGGGGACTGGGAATCCTGCCACGTGCCTCTCATCCTCCCTCCCAACCGTCCAAATGTCCACCCACCGTGGGGTTTCACTTAAAAAATCTTAAAATTAATTATCTCATTTTTTATTTCACATTTACAAAATACCATTTTCAATTTTTTTAAAATTCACATTCACATAACTTCTTTTTAATTCAGTTTCATCTAAATTGATTTTTAATCCACTTTTACTTAACTTCCTTTTAATATATATATATATATATATATAACCCAAGAGTGTTTTACATGTGTTCGTAATGTCCTCTATCTTCTTACCTTCATTGAAGTGCATGGATTTTACATGTGTTTGTAATGTCCTCTGTCTTCTTATCTTTAGTTAAGTGCATGGCTTCTAGACCTCGTTCTGAGTTGACATCAATGGAAACAATAATGACATCAAATTCTCCAACATAGAGAATCAGATTCGACAAAACAATGCCGAAATAGGGGTATTCACACTCTCTGTTTAGAGTAGGAGCAAAGGCTTCACACTATGGATTAATGCAAGGCACGAAATTGTGCTTTTGTAGACCAAAAAGTGCGAATTTCACTAGGTTTTTTGAACCCAAAATATGACGGCATAGATGTCCGTTTTTCGACATCGTGCTATCGACCATCCAAAAAGCACCATCTTTTTATAACGTCGATTGCACGTCGGAGGATATCCGACATTAAAATAGGATGTCGGATATCCGACTGGAGGATGTCGGATATCCGACATCTCCTCTTTTACCATTCCCATCGGATATCCGACCGGTATCTCTTTATAAGAGGTCGGATATCTAGCATCTGCTCTTTTACCATTCCCGTCGGATATCCGACCGGTATCTCTTTATAAGCAGTCGGATATCCGACAAGTATATCTTCTTTTACCATCCCAGTATCTCTTCCTTTATCATCCCGTCGGAGATCCGACAGGTATTACCTTATAAGAGGTCAGCTATCCGACACAATACCAGTCGGATATCCGACGTCGTTGACATCAAATACAGACGCCTTTAGCCGTTAGTGGTATAGCAAAGGCATCGGATTCTCTGTAAGGTGAAGTCGGACATCCAATGTCTATTGCATTGTTAAAAGTACGATATGCGATGCCCCTAGCCGTCGGTGGTATGGAAAAAGCATCGGATTCTATGTAAGGGTAAGTTGGATATCCCATGACCGTTGCATTGTTAAAAGTCCGATATCCGACACCTTAAGCCATCGGTGGTATGGCAAAGGTGTCAGATTGTTTGGGAGTGACGGTCGGATATCCGACAGTGGTTTTGTATTTATTTTTTTAAACTTATTATGTTGTTAAAGCCTAGGGTATGGTATAGTGTTTAGTTTATTATCATGGGAATTGACTTCATGTGTTTTCCACCAAGAAGAGGTTCAATTCCATGTAGCCACTTTACCTATAAAAAGTAGAAGTAACATTGATCTATCAATAAAGGGAGATGATTGTGGGATAGTTTCATCTCAATTTATAAAGATGATTAGATAAGTTTTCAATCCAAGAGACAATAATTAACTTAGATATTTTTAAATTCCAAATCTCATATGGATCCTGGATTAGGTATACTATGAGAAGTTAGCAATTTATCTCTAGAATCAGTTGCACCTGAGTAAGAGTTAGTTAGGTAGACAAATTTATAGAATTCATGGATTTGACTTATAGAGCTATTTAGGATCTTCTAGTGAAGGATAAAAATTAATTCACTATATTTATGACTCATGATAGAAGAGCCAAGTTGAATAGGGCCAAGTTGATTTCTTCTATCAACACATAAGTAGTTGGAAACTTGTTTCTTAGTGCATTAAATCCTTGTGTTTTGCATACATAGTGCACAACATCTATAAAGTTTGCACATGCTTGGTCGATAATTAAAGTGAATTATAAATTTCGATACTTTATTATTGTAACCTTTCAAGTTGACACTATTAGTCAACAATATATGTCCAATGACACAACTAGATACCACCTACCCTTGACCCACCAACTAAACCACTAATCCCTCAGTCCATTAATCCTAGTAACTTATGAACCCTCAACCATCATTAAATATATTAACCCTCATTGATAATGGTTGATCACCATTGAACATGTTGACCATGGTTGGAAATATTGGGTATGTAAACCATATTCATCATGGTTGACCATATTATCAACATTGACCCACTAACCGCTAGCCTTCTAATTCACTGATGTAATAATCACTTATCCATTAATCCATTTTTAATCACATAGCCCACTATTACTATGACTGACAAGTCTCCTGACACAATAATCATAGTCAATCCTTTCACCCTTCATTCTCATTGACTATATTGACCATGGTTGAACATAGTTGACCATTTTTTACTATTGTTGATCAATTTTTACCATGGTTTACCATATTGAGTCCCCAAACTTCATCTAATATGCAACTAGTAGATTGATTCCCACCAAGGCATAAAAGAGGCTTTATTCATGGCCTATTTTGGCTACTCAAAGATCTGTCACTATATTCTTACTTACACTAATCATCCCTAAGCAAACCACCAACATGGGAAGTAGGGGAGAGTCATACAATATAATATTTTATTGGAATTCCAAGTGTCATTACCCTGTGTTTCATGTTTCCTTGTACTATATTGTTCCTTAAGTGTCTTATGTTCCAAGTTTATGGAGGATAGATGATACTATGTCTTCTCCTCCCTATAGAATGTTTTTCCCTATAACACCTTCTTTTTCTTTAAGTGGCATCGAAGATTATGGCCCAGCAACTTGAAAAACACTTGTTGGAATTTTCAGACTTGCCCTTCCAACAATTATTCTTTGAACCTCACAAGGCACTTAGCCATGCATGCATCATACACATGTAAGGTACACATATCCAATTCTAAGTTACACATCATCTTGTTTTGCTTGTTCTTCACTCATTAAGATTTTGTGTTTTTTGTTGTCAAGGTCATGTTTTCATTTATAGATACTAAGTCGCTTCTTAGGAAGTGTTCCAACTATATTGAATTGGGAAACATGACTTTCTTGGTTGAGATTTGGAGTTTTGCATAGTGCAATACTACTTGATGTTTTCTTATTTACCCGATTAAGAACACGTATTATTTTGATATGCACAAGGTATAGTATTAGTAGGTTCTTGTTTTCAAGTAATATATGATAGTAAATCAATCATCATATAGAAAAGGTTGAAAGGATGAGTTAAACCGTATGGTGGAAACTACAAAAGATTTGTAAGATGCTACTAATTGTACATGACATTGTCTTCTCCTTGACCTAAAATACAACTACATACTTTTTTTTTACCAGTTAAAACTAAGCACATATAAAAAGAACAAATTCCATACTCACTAATGTTCCATTTCTTCCTTCATGATCACTTGGATGAGCCCCATAATACACATCTAGAAGACCATCAACAAAACAAAATTTATAATATATAATCATGATACACATCCTTCCAATTAAAAATTAACACTGTTATATTGTAAGATCTCACAGTGGGTAGCCAGTATGGTCTCCCTATTCTACAAACAAAAGGAAGAAGGTAAAATATATAATAACAAAGAGTTTTTATAGCATACTAACAGACTAGATAATAATAAAAATCAATAAATAAATAATCTTATCATTAAATATTACCTTAATGTTTGTCTCTTTCTTCCACATTTCTATGTACCCTTAAAAAAGGACCTCGATGAAGTCCCTATCGCAATGATATACAACAAAACAATTAGTAAAGTGGATCAAATGCATAAGATATTTCCTTCAAAACAAAATTCACATAGTAATAAGTTTCGAAATTCATTTTTCTATGGGGCAGTTAGAGGCCATTTGGGTTTGGTAAGAGCTGGAGGTGTCCTAAGAAATAAATAGGGTAGAGTTCTCTATGTCTACTTCAACTTCATTTGAAGGGAGACTAAAAAACAAGTTTAGGCACAAGCCTTAACTAAACCTATTTAGTTATACCTTAAGAATGGTTTCCATGTTTCAGAAGTTGAAGGGATTTTGAACTTTACATTCTTCTATGTGAATCTTTTGGAAGTGATTGGTTCAACGGCAGTAATAAGATATCCTAGATCGATCAATTTAAGGTCACGATGATCATTTTCTTCCTAGTCATTAAGCAAACCATTGTTGAATTAGATGAATGAGCGAACCCTCCAAATGGTGCCTAAGACTCCTCCAACATCAAATAGGGTCTTCCAAATAGAAATAAACCCTCTTCAAATTAATTCTTTGCAAATATATTGTTGCCCTGAAACAAATTTGGGAAATTGCGTCATTGTTCTCATGCTACTTTGATGCCCAAAATTCAAAGTGAACAGGTTATGGGGCACAAAAATACCCAAAAGTACCCTTTATTATTGTTAAGAGTTCAAGACATGCTTAGGATTTCTACTATATTAGGTCTATCTCATGCACAAAGGGTAAATTAGTTGTTGTTCATGTCCGGATTGTGGATAAATTGTTGTTTGAAACTACTTGGAGGTCAAAGAAAGGATGAATCATGCCCAAGTTTTCCAAAATTGTCCCCAGAATTGTCACGGGTCTGATAATTAGGCCACCTACCACTGCTTCAACCCACAAACCTCCTAAATTGACAATCAACTCCCCCCAATGCTTAGCATTGATTAAAGAGAATGTGGAAAAAGGTGTGACCAATGGGATAATACTATGAATTTTTAAGTTCATGGTGATAGGGTATTACAATCCCTAGAACTTTATCAAGGGTTGTCATACAATGAGTCTACTACAAATTCCATGGAGAAGTATGTTATGGATCATATTTATAATTTGACAAGTGGAAAAATAACATATTAACTAATCCTATTGTTGATGGGTTAGTAAATTTCAAGAGCATCCATTCCTTTGATATTGATTCTGAATAATCATTAAATGAGTAGTGGAAAAAGAGGCAAGATATCTTCTCTATTGCAGGAAGATTGGACATAATGGAGAGGATGCAAATGATTAAAAGGATTTGAGACATATCTCATTCAAATATTCTCAAGGAGATTCCAAGGAAATTAAAGAGAAGGGTAAGGATATTGGTTCCAGTGCATCATTTACTCAGCCTTTGAAGTTATGGAAAATTGAAATTGGTTATGAGGAGAAACCAAACATCACAACAAGCTCCAAGAAATTTTCAAAATTTAGATGACATGCGAGTGGGTTGTAGAAAGGTAGCACCGTAGCCATTCATTGAGCTCCTCTCTGTTTCGAGAATAATTTAATATTCTCTACTGAACAGGGCCAACCACATGAAGGTGGAAGCTCGTATGGCCCCTCCCCCCCTCACATCACTCTCAATTCCCCATACCCAATGCATGTACTTGAAAAAAAAAATGTGCAAATTCATGCATATTTCATCATAAAAAAAATCTACCATTCATTCAATAAAGGCTAACATTCATTAAACCATTGTTTCATTCAGTCAACACATTCTTTCAATAAACCATTCATTCATTCAGTGAACACATTCATTCAATAAAAGCTAACATTCAATAAAGGTAATATTTTACTACACTGAATCATTAAACCATTAAGCCATTCATTAAACTATTCATTCATTCATTAGGCCAAAAATCATGCATGACATTATATTATCAAAAATAATTACTCAATATTTCTTCAGTCACTAGTTCTTTCTAATTTTTTTTCTCTTTACAAAATCAGCAAGAAGCTCATCTTCTGGAACTTGTCCTCCAGTTCTTGGTGCTTCATCAACTTGTTGTGATGTCTTCCTCATAGACATCTCGAGACTTGGATTTTGCGGCAAGGGGTTCGTATTTGCTGCAATAATGTGAAAATGTTGCATCGATATATTTTTGTTATTATAATGACAAGTATTTCATTTTAAAAAAACATTACAAAGGTGTTTTTTTACCTGTTGTGGCCACATCATGTTCTTCATATTCTTGTCCAGGATCAACATGTACAGTGTGACCCTCTACATGCTCTGCAGTTGAAATATGGAGAAGTACAATTAATGTTCACCATATGCAATGTTATATATAAAATTTTAGCATATGAATAAAATCTTTACCATGATTCGAAGCATGATCTTCAATTTGTTGTTGTCCCTCCTCGGTATTAAGGGGATCATTGATTTCCTGCTCAAAACAAAGTCAATATTTTATGTCAATTATTTATAACCAATAGATTGCACAAGTAATAAATCTTCATTAAACTATATAGATTTTATATACATGTGCACCAGATGGATCAATACCAGAAGACTTTGTTTGCCCAAACAAGCTTTTTCGACGTTCAACAACAGCTCCAAAGCCGTGTTGGAATCCAAGCTTCAAGTATTCCTCAATGGGCACTTCTTTGAATCGGTCGGCCTACATATTTGCATAACGTCATTAATTTACATTTTGCGGTGCAATAAAATGAAAAATAATTTGCAATTTATTATTTGGATGCATTATTGGTTTTTTGAAACTTACAATTTGTGCTACCAAATTCGAATAACCACCAGGCCCAAGCTTGTGCTGACCAATTTTTTCCATTCTTACCTTTGTGGCCTTTGATGTGTCTGACAACCTATGCAAGTGTTGAAATACGTTAGATGTTCCAAATTCGATATAAAAATCAATAATAATAATAGGGTTTACAATTACATTGTGGAAAGTATTGCATACCTCCCTGTGCCTGGTGTTATCTTTCCTTCTTTTCTCAGACCCATCTCCTTTCCATATTCCACTAGAGATTTCCACTCTCTTACTGGAATCATCGGAGGGCACTCATACCTAGGGTTCCTCTCTAGGTGAACCCTATATTGGTCTCGGACAATCTTCATATGTTGTCCAACCTTTTTCAGGACCGTGGCTCGATTGAAGGTCTCGTTGCCGAATACAACCAACCGATTAGTGAGCTCATCTTTTAAATTTTCCAGTTGTCTATCCCACCTTGTGCAGATGGTGGGCCTAAATATATCCAAGGACAAATCATTCACATGTTTATAAAAAACATCATTTCCTCCAAAACGATAATGCCATGATCATAATTAGTTGAAAAAAAATGTTTTATCGGTATATTACAATCAAATTATAAACACTAACTTGATCAACATATAATTACTTGGGATCTTCTCTATCTTTATTGGAACGAGATCTTCGTCCACCAAAAATTTTGTCTCGATTGTTCCCGTGCTAGTGACACGGGAAGATCCAGGAAATGCAACTTCGTCAATATCAATACTAGCAGGCTCGGTGTCGACCCCTTCTTCTGGACGATCTTGTGTGCGTCGGTCACTAGCAGTCGGTGCACTCACAGCTGGAATCTGGGGTGTTGCGGAACGTGTTTCCGACTGTTCATTCGACAGCAATGGCGAATGAGTCGATGTACGTGGAGTCATTTGTTCATGATGCGACATCTCTCCATGAGCATCACTGGGGCCAACACTGCCTTGACCACTATTGTGTGGTCTCAGAAAATCCTATAAATACAAACCACATTTTATAAGTTCACTATCATATAAAAGTAAAAAATTATAAAGTTATAAATGAATTTATATTATGATTCAAGATTCCGCAACTTACATTCAAGGCTTTAGATCTCTTATTCAACACTTGAATCCTGGCTTTAATCTCGTCTGTCTGCGGAATTTGGAATAGCATACAAAGGATTTTAGAATTCATTTTTTTCAAGGTGTTCTCTATCACCTTAACCAGGTCTATATTTGAACCAATTATGTCAACATCGACCATAAACACATGCACTTCAAAATCTATTGATTGTTGTGATGTTGTTTCATACAACGAATCATTGGTCTGCACCAAAAATATATAAAACACTACTGAGTTCTATCATGATAGATTCCTAAAATTATATTAACAAAACATATATATCATGATAGATTCCTAAAATTACAACTAGGTATACCTGATGCCTGGATGATGGTGTCGTTTGATCCATAGCTGGGGACTTGCCTCTATCATCCGGCCCTTGCAAAAAAGTAGAAAACATTATCATAATGAAACTAGTATACTCATGAAAAATACACAACAAAATAAACATTATTCTACATATTATATTGGTACAATTCCAAGTAATTATACCTAATGCCTCGAGGATCGTGATCCACTCATCGGATCAATGGTTATAGGTGACCTACCCCGTTCTACCAATAGGGAGGTGCCCCTTATAGAACCCTGAATCAAAAACATAGAACAAATCACCTAAACGAATCCAAAATACTCAATGAAAGAATATAATAACAAAACATTTTGACGTCTAATTTAAATTGTACAATTACAATCAAGTTTACCTGTTTCCTCGAGGTTCTTATTTTCTGATCAACAGGGGGTCGGTGGCTTCCCCGATCAACACTCTGCATCAAATATATATAACATTATATAAACCAAACGAATATACTCATGAAAAAACACAGCAAAAAAAAACTATTCTTCATATTAATTTTTTACTATTACAAAGATGTATACCTGTTTCCTCGAGGGAGGTATGGTATGATCTATTGTGCCCCTTAAAGAACCGGCCTGCAACAAAAACATAGAGAAAATTACCTAAATGAAACAAAAATACTCACTAAAACATTAATATAATAAGAAAACATTTTGACATATTTAAATTGTACAATTACAATCAGGTTTACCTGTTGCCCCGAGGCTGGTGTCATCTGATCAACAGCGTGGTGGCTTCCCCGATCAACGTTCTGCATCAAATATAGATAACATTATATAAACCAAACTAATATACTAATGAAAAAACAAAGCAAAAAAAAACTCCTTTTTCTTATTATATTTTTACTATTACAAAGATGTATACCTGCTCCCTCGAGGAAGTTGTACTCCTCTGACCATCTGCTGGCCGGGATTTTCCCCGATCACTAGCCTGCGAAGTAAATATAGAAAATTTAAACGAAATAAACTAACGAAAAAATCCGTAAGATGTTAAATTCAATAATAAAAGGTTGGGTAAATTTTTAGATGTACCACTCCCATAATAACTGTGTTTGTATCTACTCGATTCAAATTGTAATTAATAAGCAACTCTTCCCCTGCAGATATTGATTTAATGGCACATACAAAAACACGGTTTCCTTCACGCCCCTCAAATTCGCAGTTGGGTTGCTTAATTGTAGACCCTGGTTGTGTACTATTTATAAACCTCGCAATATTCCATGTGGCCTTTGGCCTTCCGTCAATGTACAACGTTGCTCCTTTATTCTGATCTTTGTCTTTCAACTGTAAATAGTTTGCCGACAATCCATATCTACGCATACTTTGTGTATATTGGATCAGGCGCATCCAATATTTGTAGTTGTGACAGGGTCCAACATACTCCATCAATTTTGTACATCTACCGTAACTGGCCTTTATGCCATCCATGCAAAACAACCCCAAACCATGTAATGATGACAGTGCGATTCGATATATCCTCTCGTTCACACAAAAATCTGTGTTCAGTTGAGGAAGATCCTTGGGTACCCATTGTTTCACTATATGTATGTACCTCAAGGGCACCTCGATGTCGCCTATTGTATCATCATCATAGGAACATGAACCCCCTTCAGCGAGAAAAAATTCCATGCGTTTATGGAATTTTCTTCTGATATTTTGACATCTAGTTGATAAAACTCTTGTAGACCTATTGGATGTCTCACTTTCCTCTAGCCTTCCTAAACTCCCCTCACTTGAGGAAGAGATATCTGACAAATACCTGTTTGGTTCTACCTGCACCATGGGAAAAAAGTTTAGATAGGACCTCAAGGCACATCCCCTTTTAAAAGGTGGCATGTAGCACCTTTTATAAGGTGACTTGTACCACATTCCCTTTCTCAAAATGTAGGCATTCAAGTGATGAGGAAGAGGATCACTTTATCTTTCTTAGGAGTAGAAATTGATCCAATTATGAGCCGTCTTTTATTGCTCCTTTGGGTCGTGAGTCCCATATCACACCATCTAATTAACTTTGTCATAATGGCCCTAAAGTCTCTCTCATCCCATCAGTTTGGGTTCATCACCTCGGTCATTGAATTACACTCATATTTAGTAAGATATTTGTATTTAGCAATAATAATATAAAATAAAATTAATTAATCATTATGGAAAAATTCTTTCAAAACTAATACCTTTGAGGTGGTTAATAAGTGTTCACAAATCTTCAAAAACAATATTTTATATAATGTTGTAAAACTTGTATAATCTTATTCAAAATTGAAATTGAAATATTCTTAAGGAAAAGGATGAACTCATTGAATATTGGTAACACATGGGTAGTTTTGTAATCAAGCATGGTCTTCTTAGAGGTATAAAAGTAATTGAATCAAGCAATGACGAACCTATAAACATGTAAGTTGTTTTGAAAAATGGTAGCTTTCGGTCCTACTCCTAGACCTAAGGTTGTCCATATTGTGAATGGGTGTTTTTCTAATGAATCCTTTCATACCATACTAGAAGAAAACAAAAATGATGATATGGTGGATTGTATGCAAATATTACGTAAAGATTCATGCCCTAAGTTACAAATGGCCAAAACCCAATGCTATGGGACTATGTGAGGTGATATTTTCAGTTTAGGATAAGTGTTCGTTCGATCCCCTTGGGACTAAATTTGTCAAGGACAGTTTTGAGTGATAAGAGAACCATAAACTATATTTTCTCATTCGATGTCATCAAAATGTATTGTATTGAGTAATAGATAAGTTAATATAATGGATGGGAATTCCAAAGAAAAAAAATGTAGAAGAAACTCATAGTTGATTAATGATCCTCCTATACATCTCATAATCAAATTCATTTGGATCACCACCACTAGAACTACCATAGTGCTCTCCTTCCTCCTCCTTCACCTCCTTGTATCCAGTCCAATATTTGCATATAACTATTCTGAGGGATCCCCAATCGGATCACCATCATCAAAAGTGTTTGGTTATAGTAATGGTGTAGTAAGATCCAAGTTTCCGAATTGCAACTCAAATATACTATCCAAACCCATATCGATAGGAAATACCTCCATCTATGTCCTTCCCTTTGACCACTCTTCTCTTGTCCTATATATAAGATAAAGTTTTCTGTGAACATATGTGAATACCTCTTCTCTCTTCTCTTGACTAGTCAAGATGGTTGTTTTTCAAAGTGTTCACATTCTTATATGTGCACTAATTCCTCTTGTAACAAAAGGATGATATAACCTAAGAAAGGACCGTTGTGATGACTTATTGTAAAAGAGTGTATGCTACCCCATGTGTTTCCCATTAATCACATACCTTCTTAATCCAATGTCCCTATCATGTTGTAACATCTAAATCTCTCAATTTTAGTGGAAAACTCTACAAATCCATTCTCCACCTCTCAAGGATGGCTTTGACCTAATATATCTTATTAAATGAAGGAATTTGCATGCTTTTGATTAAGTCACTCATCACTATAGTACTTGGTAATTGAAGGTGTATAATTATTTTCCCACCTAGTTCCAAGAATATCTCATATGTTGTTGAATAGATATTTGTTGTTGTCCCATATTCAGGACACTTATTCTCGAAAATCATTTTCCTCACAAGTTCAATCGAGGAGTTCCACCCCTCTTAAAAATATTTACCAACACATATCTGATCACTAACAATTTTGTCTGATAGGACAAGTCTTAACTACTTAATACAAAAAATAAAAAATAAAATTAAAATTCAACTTCTCACCTTTAACACTACTAGATGGTCAATGTGTTAAAGTAATCTTCAATAACATGTAATAACAAACTTTTTAATTTACAAGAAAATAAATACATGAAGATACTTAACTGGGTGTAGACGTTTCCTGTAAGATACTAAGAAGCGTTACTTTCATAAATGACTGTGCCTCTTAGAGGCCAGTCAACTCTAGGAACCAAGTGACCCTATTAGAGGGTTAGTACAAACCAGAGAGAGAGAGACGACTGGGCTATGGTACCTTCAATCAAATAAAGTCAATGACAATCAAAAGGATCAATACAATCACAATAAACATAAGCCCTTAATAAGTCTCGGCATCACAAATAAAACTCAACAAATATATATAACCACAGATCAAGAACTCCACACAAAATATGAGCATATAAAACAAAGGTCAGTAAAAAAAAAAAAACTTAAAAACATAGTCCAAACTACCCATACAAAATTTTGGCCCTCATAGATGAGATGACATCCAATAGACTGAGGCCAAAGAGACTCACGACCTCCACATGAGTACACAGAAGGGTAAAGAAAACCCTTAAGACCTCACGACCCTTACTAAAACAACCAACAGAGAAAAACTAAAGCTCACGGCTGAGTCTGAGTGTCACAACCTCCCCAACAAGGAGAAGGAGAGCAGATTGAAAAATACAGTAGGAAAAAAGGTTACCAATCAAATCTCAATAACCTTCAAACTTCAAAGGCAGATCTGGAAAATAAAAGATAAAAATTAAATAAATAAATAAAAAGTAAAGTAGAATGTCTTAGGTGGGTACCAAGGTTACACAATTAAATAGGTGAGGGTACAAAGACCAGCTAGTAAGGTACAAGTCAAAAAGAAAAGAGTGTGTATAAAGACTCATAACCATTTGGACTAAGGGGGTGTACCTCAAATGTGGAAAAACTACCATAGTACCCATAAGACCAAAAACATAAAAGGTGGTACAAATCAAAAGATAACTCAAGATGAGTAAAAGACCCAAAAAGTAAAAGGAAAGGTACCACAAAAATATTATCAACAAAATGAAAGGACCAAAATTCAATAAACCAAGGTGGGGTACAACCAATCATCTCTCTCTCAAATATACCAATGTTCCATATAACATGAAAGTCCATCATCATTGTAAAAGGAAAATTCCACACGGATGATGTGATCATGTAGTCCTCTAGACTACTCCTAAGGTCAAACCTTAGTGGCTCCATCAAGGGGTGTCCAGTACCTTGAGAAGACCATCTAACTAAACCATCTTGAAGACCTAGGAGAAGAGGACATCACACATCATCATATAATTGGTAATTGGCCGTGTAAGAACTCAAAAACCCTAAATCAACCGAGCGTGCAGAAGGGGAGCCATTAAAAGAAGAGGCACGTAGGCCAAAAGAAAGCTCTAAAACTATACCGAGACCGATGTCACAGCAAGCAAGCTACAACAAAAGGCCAAAATTCCAACAAGCAGCACTATAAAATAAAAGACCATCTAAAAGGTATGATAGCAAGCAATCTTCCTAACTAAGGTCTGGAGACCTCAATAGATTGTATCCAAGTCGAACAATACAAAGTGAGAGACCAAAGTGGAAGGATGTCCCTCTACCAAAAGGGATCCTAGGTAAAATAATCCTAGAAGAAAATCCACTAAGCTACCTCGTTCATGACACGTCTGAGAAGGTTAACCGAAGCTTCTGCCCTTGAGCCCTTGTATCACCTATATGGAAAATACAAGGAAGACAATGGAGAGGTCTCCTTAGGCGCTAAGTGGAGTACGGCATTCCACAAAGTCCATCCGGAACCAGTCCTCGCTGTTTGATCCCGTGGAACGGGGGTCCCTCTCGACAAACTTGTCGATGACCGTGTCAACAAATACTAGAGGATTTTAGTACCATAAAGGACAACAATTATGTCTCAGATGAAAAGCGACAAGGGAGAATTATTTGGATTTCTATCCCCGGTGTCCTACCTAACTAACAAGCTTATTTTGTATCCTAAATTGAGGTTAAAATGTGGCGTTAGGGAGATAAATATTAATGGTTTATTGTCTTACTCAATCGGGTAGCGGAAGTGCAACTCAATGGTGTTATGACTCGACTCAAACCATGCATAAGTGAATGACTCAATGCACTTTTCTTTTCGATGAAAAACTAGCTACAAGAAGGAGAGAGTTATTCGATCCAAAAAGAAAAATAAACACAAGCACAAACTTTTCAAAGAAAAAAACTACACATTTTTGTATTTTTTCCTTTTATGCCAAACTAGAACTACTCTTTCAAATTAAATGAATCCAAGAATAACTTGCTTCTACTTCTAATGAGTAAAATGCATGAGAATGTGTATTCACATGAAATAAATAAGAGAGCAAACAACTACCTATGTTTAATTAAGTTTTCTAGTGATGCACCTAAATAATATAACGTATGTGTATCACTCTACAAGTCTTAATACCTAGAGTGTATATTAACCATAATTGTCACAATAATGTCATGCACTTGTTTTTCTTCAACATATATTATACATAGTCTCAATAGATATGACCCAACTACCAAAATAATATGCTTACTTTTATTACGAACATGGATATGAAATATTCATATCATGAGAAACATGTTTGATCACTAGAATCACTCTTTGTGTGCATACAACTTCAAACAATCAAGTGCTTGAGACCATCCATGTTGTACATATATGATGAATAGGATTGTCATTGATGACAACATTAATGACAAAGGTGAAGTGTGATGACATGACATGAAGCCAAAGCAAGCAAGTGTGTGGATGACAAGAGATGACAAAGCACAAGAAGGACATTGGATGTGGGCATTGGAGCCATAGGCACACCCCATTGACACACCTAATGATCCAAATGACCCATACTATGGTCATTTTCTAAACAAGATGACATAATAAATACAAGTTTGAGGATAAGG
This sequence comes from Larix kaempferi, assembly GCA_027924585.1. Taxonomy (NCBI): domain Eukaryota; kingdom Viridiplantae; phylum Streptophyta; class Pinopsida; order Pinales; family Pinaceae; genus Larix; species Larix kaempferi. The sequence continues at coordinate 14,135,327 of BSBM01000063.1, read as the reverse complement.
TCATGGATGGACAAGGACTTGGACAAAGACATTCTTGATGGCACAAAAGGTTGGAGGACATAGATAGCAAGAGTGACAAATGGTAGCTTGGGCATTGGAAGCCATGAATGGTATGAATGGAAAAATGACCCATTCTGTGGTCATTTGTTGGTTTGATGAATTCATGAAGACCACACTCTTGTGAATGGACATATGATTAATTGATGATGATCGGCCATGAGACCATGGACTTGACGATGTGCTCATTTGAAGGCTCCTATACCCTAATGACATGTTTTTTAATATTGAGGAAATTATCTTGGAGATGCAAGTAAAATAATAAAATAACACAAGCCATAATGACACAAAGATTAAGTAAGAATTCAAAACTCGGCCCAGTAAATTACAATTAATTTATTAAATAAAAAATTTGATGAATTCTTATGTCAGCTCAAAATAATGAGTGAAAACCAGTATAAACATGAAGTCAAAGTTTTCATTCTAAGGGAATAAAAATTAGGACATCTCCAAGGAAATTCGACTAAGGAATTTTTGGGTCTGTGCATTGAGGCAGTAGCAGTAAAATAATTTTTTTTGGGTCTAAAATTTCATAAGAAGCCACAATGAAGTTCAACAGTAAATGAAGTTTACAACAACAGCTAGTTCATGGTCTTATGCACCTGTAGGATGAAGAAAACAAGCGAGTTTGATCTCTGAAATTCATGGGCTGACTCAGTACTCAAGATGATAGTGTGAGGAGAAGTTCAACTTGTTAGACATATTTCATTTGTCAAGGATGTATTGTGCCATAGTTTCATATTTAAAATTATTAACACAATTTGAGTTCTCCCAACTTGTTATGGTATGGGTTGCAGTGTGTATAAGGGGACCTTGGATTTCCCCATTGTTAAATGGAAGGGTGTCAAAGTATTCCAAATGCATGAGAGGGTTGTCCTCTCTCCCTAACCATATACATCATCAAGGTGGAATGTTTGGGGTGCGCTCTAAGGTATCCCAAATTACAAACTCTCTTCTTAGAATCATCATAGAAAGGGACATGAGAAACATTAACCACACTTAGTTCAGTAATGATAATCTTATGGTGGGAGAAGCTTCCATAACTATAGTTATGCACATCAAAATTTCCTTGTTGATTTCCTAGATGCATACAAAGGACAAGATTAAAAGAAAACTATATGCTAAAATCCCCCTTCTATCCTTCTATTTAGAATTGTGAGGCTCCTTGAATTCCATATCAAGGTGCACTGGAACTCCTTCAAGTATCCAGGCTTCCCCATCTCCCTTAAGGAAAATGTAGCCATGGGATAAAATTCCTACACAAGAGATATTTAATTTATACACACAAAGAAACCACAGTCCCATAGTGACACTTTAAGTTTGTTTGCAGAATTATTACTCTGCAGTCTAATCAAGTTATGAATGGTTTTCCAGAAAAATGGAGTACTCATATGAAGTATGACACAATTTCTCCTAGATCTATTCTCTTGAGAATGACATAATTGCATTTTATTTATACAATTTTGGAGCATCTTGCAAATGTGGGAATACATATATGACACAATTTCTCCTAGATCTATTCTCTTGAGAATGACATAATTGCATTTTATTTATACAATTTTGGAGCATCTTGCAAATGTGGGAATACATATTTTTTTTGTGTTCTCAATCTATGGGACTTTCTCACAAATAGGGTAAAGAAGTTGGCATTGGGATACAAAAAATCATATTTGAGATAACCATGGTGACTAGGATATAAGCATTTGTATTGAATATATTGTATTTGTTCTCAAAATAAGAGCTAGGGTCATTTCCATAAGCTTTACTGTACCACTGTTGCAAAACTCGGTGTTGGCAAAGAACTGGCATGGGTCATCAACTCAGGGAATTGACAAAATTTGTTGTGCATAAACTTGACACGCACAAAAACCCGATAAAATCAAATATTTTGTAACAATGCTTTTATACAATTGCTGATTACTAATGCTTGGAAATCTCATATTCATATATTTGATGGAAAACTTCAAACTACGTGGTTCATTGTTGCAATAATATAGTATGAGATTTTCATAATTTTATTTATTTTTAAATTTTTTCTTGGTAAATATGCTTCTTATATTATCTCAAGAAAATAAAACATATGTACAAATGTATCATTTTACAAGCAAAATGGGTGGCAAGATATGAAGGCCAAAACCATATGCCAAAAGGGGGTGTAAGAGTCCTTTGGAATATCAAAATGCAATAATAAAAACTCAGGGTATTTCAATGACACCCAACTTAGTGCATGTGTCCACACCCTAGTACTCTAATTGCCAAAGATGCTTGATGTCTAAAGAACATTTGTCCATTTGTAGGTGGATTTGTAATGACAAATTCACCATTATGGAAATTCTATCAATCCAATTCAAGGAGGTATTAGAGTCCATATTCTCAAACATAATTTGATTTCTAACTTTCCAAAGCTAGAAGAGAATTCAATTATGATATATGCCATGCCTTCCCACAATACACTATCCACAAGCCTTGTAGTAGAGCCATCTTCCAAGATAAATAGGAACACTATAAGTTCTTACATAGGATTTTGGTCAAGTTCCAGGGCTCCTGAGCTTTTTGGAAAAATCAAAATATGTGTTAAAGAGACTCTGTGTCGTTGCAAAAGGAACTATTCAAGGAAGCAAGGCCAAGGTGTCGAAGCCTTCTTCTTGCAACATGACTATGATGCATTAATGACCAGGTTAATATAGCCTTTCTTGTCTCCAAAGGAACTTTCCAAATGACCTCAAGTATTCATATGATAGCAGTTCATTCATCAACCACTGACCAAAATCACCTTAAAATTTAGCTAAATTCAATGGCCAATTAGATTAGCATTTATTACATTTGTAGCATGATATGACATATCAAGCATGGCATGCAAAATATCATTAACTAGTGCTAACAATCGGCATCACTATGTGATATTTTCTGAGATAGCTTGCACAGTAATTATTGGACATAAGTGATTAATAATGAAGAAAATTATTTCCTTCCAGTTTCCTGAATTTAGATGTTAATTTTATTTTATGTTTCAGGTATGTTAAATGGGAGAGATTATCTAAACCTAAGAAGGATGGTGGATGGGGCCTTAAGAACATTTTCCATTTTGGTAAGACCCCAGCAACCAAAAACGTTTAGAAGGAGATAAAGGGCTCAAGTTTATGGAAAACATGCTTTGATGTGGAAATACATTCATCCGCTATCAATGGTGTATTGGATCAAATTGCCAAATATTTTTTTTTCTAACACATCCATTGTTTAGAAATCTTTAGTCCATCCTTTCCCATTGGTTGGGAACCAAATAACCACTTGGAAGGTAGGAAATGGAAGGAACACTAGACTTGGGGTTTACCCTTGGTAGAGATGGCGTTTCATTTAGGAAAATTCCAATATTACATCTCTAGTAAATGTAAGTTTTGTTGGTAATATTTCATGGGGAGGAGGTTAGATGTTAATTGAAGATTTGGGTTTCGAATATTTATAAGATAAGGAGTGAAATAGTTTTGTGAAAGAACTGATAACTAGTAATATTTATGAAAATAGGAAGAGGACACTCTACTATGGGAAACAAATCCTCAACGAGATTCTATACTACAAGCCTCATATATGAAGCTATGTTTTCATGTGTTCAAGTACAACGCAATCAATATTTTGGTAATTAAAGGTTTGGAATACTATGGCTCCTTAAAAAAAAATCTTTTTGGATGGCTATACCAAACAAGGTTTTAACATGAGACAACCTTCTAAAAATATATTTTGAGGGTTGGGATGGTGTCCTTTGTGCATAAATTCATTTGAATATTTTTTCATATGTTGGTTGGTGTCCATTTTTCTAAGGAAGTTTGGCTTGTGGCTAGAACACTTACTAGGGGAGTATGTCATTGGAGTAGAGTTTCATTGGAGTAGGCAACCAAATCTTGGTGGGATGAAGGTCTTTTAGATAAATTTGAAGCTCTTGCTTGGGTTTATTTCTATTCATTATGGAGAGCAAGGAACACAATTTTATTTGATGGAGGGATGTCCAGTCCACTATAGGTATTCCATAGGATCCAATACACTTTTGATTGAATTTGAAATGAGGTATTGTTTAAAGTTTCAAGGCAAGTTGATGCTATACACATTGACAAAAAATAACCTTGGTGTTTTTGTAATCATGCATCTGAGGGAAACTCGAATATATGTGGAGGGAGAGTGGTTAAAGTTTTTATGAAAATTGCATTTCTTCTCCTTTACTTTCATTTTCAGGTATGGAAGCAATGATATGGTATAGGTGAAGGCCATACTTATTTTGGTTGGATTAGGATTAGTAGTGGAAAGGGGACTTATTGAGTTACATTTTTGAGGACTTAAAATTGGTTGTGGATTGGATCATTGATCAAAAGAGGAATCTAAAATTGGGTTTGGGGCATCTCATCACAAAGACTAAGAAGGGACTATATAGATTGGTGATCATCTCTTGCAAGCATATATTCATATAGTTAAATGTTCTTGTTGATAGGTTTTTGAAGAAGGTGGTGAATCCTAAAGTAATATTACTTGAGATTACGAAGTCAAAGGAAAAATTTCTTATTGTCCCTCCTAGAATTTTAATTTGCTTAGATTATGTTAGTCTCTATGTTAATTCCAGGAGATGTATGGTCATGATGCTATTGTTGGTTCATGGCCATTCATCATCAAGATGGAGAAGAAATATACTACATGTGGGAGTGAGGGTCTCAATTAAATGTGTGGGATTGAGGGTTAATAAAAACATGTGTGGGGTTGAGGGTTTGAATGAAAATATGTCAAGAGAAGGTTCGAATGAACCCTTCCTATCCCTAATGATAAGCTATGCTTTTATTAAACACATAGTTCCACAGAAGATTGAACTAGGGTGGATTGACCCTTCCACAATACAACAATTATGTCTAGTACTTTGAAGACCATATTGCCTCATTTTGTTTACTATGAAAACATCATGAGTAGTGTATCATTTGAAGGAATTATAGGCAAGAACAAAGACTAAATTTTTTATGCTGAGGACAAAGCATCTTGAAGGAAGAGGAAATGCAATGAACATAAAAAATTATAATAATAATAATGATATTAATAGAAGTTAAAACTAAATGACAACCTAATTTAGGGACACAATTGTTCACAAGAAACCAACTGTATGGATGTTGATTCAATTGGTACACAACAATTATGGTGTCTTCAAACTCTGCATTGGACACAGTGGATAATCACACCAATACTTTCAAGCTACAGCATACAAGCGTGGGTGCAACAACCCATATGATATATTAAATAATATACCAACTCTACATCAAATGAATTAGCAGTTGTTTAATGTAGCCCATTAGTTTCAAACGGTCCTGACACTTATGATTTCATGAATCTGATGAAAGAAAAACTATGTTAATGTTCTATGAAATTAAAAACATAAAAAATAGCCTTCTCATCATCCCATTGGCAAAGAACACAGAACTCAACTACCGAATGTTTGGAGGAAGGAGATATTATGCCATTTATTGTTTAATTCAACAATTCAATTGTTGGATACAAACACCCACTTAATGAATAGAACAGGAGAGTACATACATGGCCTACCAAGACAATATATGGCCTTTACGATGGTGTATATGGCTTTTCCATGGTGTGTATGACCTCCAAACTCTATGAATTGTTGTCTATATGCTTACTTCAATTGAATTTCTTGGCAGTTGGGTTTTCAAAGCTTTGGTGAATTCAAACAGGGATTAACCAACACACCAAGCATATTGTTGATGCATATTTGGATTATATGGCATTGGGAATTGAATTCTTTACCACAACAAATAGTCATTGATTGGGATAGGTAGGGGATTTATTGTTGGATGGTGACTGTGGTAACCCTTGGGAAAACCCTTCAGCCGCAACAAAGGTTCGTGTTGGTGTCTTTAAGCACATAGAAACGCATAAGGGCCAGATTTTTGTTTACACTTTCGATTTCGACCACCAGCCCTGGCTGAAAGGAATAACCCCTCCAAGGATACCAAAAACAATGCAGCTAAACTTGCGGCCAAGACCCACATATCCCCTCACGTCTATAGCCTGCAAATTCCTTAGGCAAGTTTTATTTACAATGAAATTGAAGGTTCGAGCAAAATAGGGATTTGATTTTCTCACCGATTTAGGGGGGATTGTCTCTCTTGCTTGGCGAATGTGGCCTCCTTTGTGACCTTTGGATTTCAACCTCTCCGACCTCCATACTGCAACCTCTATGACAGGTAGATGTTGATCCCCAAGATGAACTGGTTTGAAATAGAAGGCTACTAGGGCTTTCTCTCTCTCTTCATGCGTGTGGGAAGTAGTATGCTTAGTTTTTTGTTTATATATATATATATATATATATATATTTATAAAATTAAAAATAAGATCTAATTTGAAAAATTTTGATTAAAAAATAACATATTAAAAATGCATTGATGATGTGAGTGTTGATGACACTAATGACATCAGTGCCAATGACAATCATCGACATCACCATCACCACAATCCTGATCATCATCATCATCATCATCATCATCAACATCATCATCATCAAGAACATCAACGTCATCATAATTTTTTTTCGTTGTCATCATCGTCAATAATCATCCTCATCATCATAAACAACACCATTGTGATCATCATCACTTGCATCATCGTCAACATTAGTGACGATGACGATGATGATATTGAAAAATAAATCATCCTCGTCGTCATAGTCATCACAGCCATTTGACCCCCAAAACCCTTTCCATTAAGTCCTTATCCCTAAATAGTACCTCGTCACCCCTACCCCACCTCAAAACACACACACCCCTAACTATGAACACTATCCTAGTCTAACCCCCACTTGAATCCACATACCTATTAACCATGATTTCTAAGTGCATGTTGGTTAACCCAAACCCCTAATAATAATATAATAGTATTGGAAGTCACTAACCGTGCCCCAAACCCCACACATAATCAACATGACTTGAAACTGATACTTCGGCCTAGTCCTAACCCCTATCCCTAATTACATATTCCCTAGACCCGTGTTTAAGACACTTGTTAATAACTAATCCTATCACATGGTGTATGAGGAATAACATGACTTCAAGTGGCATTATATTATACTAAGACAAGAATAGGGGATTCAAGTATATAGATCAAAGTTTAGAAAGGAGTGCATCCAACTAGGCATTACCTAATCTGATAGGATAGTGATGACAAAGTACATCAGTGGGTTGTTCATCCACATCAGATATGGAGTGATCTGTTTTTATTGTTCATCTAGTACATCCATATGAGGCATGGATATTCCTGGTTTGTATCCAACTTCTCCTATGGAGAGTGATGATATAAACAGGTTGTAAATGAATGGTTAGATTAAGGCATTATCAATCCTAGCATGCTTTGTTATGAATATTTGATTTTGTTGGTTCCAAATAAATATGTGATGTAGAATATGTGCGTTAATTTTAGAGAAGTCGAGAAATTTTTTACCAATGGATTTTTTTCTTTAGAGTGTATGTTCATCCAGGGCTATGTTAAAAAAACAAATCAAATCCTAAAGGAATAAGATTATCAATTTATAAAATTTGGAAACACTATGAAAGTGCACTCATGTTGTCTTTGTGTAAAATGCAAACATGACACCTCCAATCACCAAACATGAACTTTGAACCAAAATTTAAATTTGGACCAATCCAATGAAAATTGATACCTAATAAGTTAAGGAATATATTACATTTATACCATCAATAATAAGTTCAAATAGCCTGATCATGATCCCAAAGT